>BQNB010026880.1:0-58167 GCA_026074375.1 Tanacetum coccineum | reverse complement strand
AGTATGAAGACTATTACCGATGGTATCCTTTCTACACTACTCGCGTTTCCCTAGACGTCTATGTCAATTTAATATCTTATGTCTTGTTTTCTAAAGCCTAACACGCACATCCATCAACAAGAAGCAAAATCAAAAGGATCTACAACCTAAGTTTCATGCAATCTCAAGTAAATACAAAGGAGGGTTTAGCCTAGCATGTTAAAGATAAAGCAAGAACATAAATCAATCATACAACACATAAACATATTGAATGATTAATGATAATTAATCTTACTTGATTAAAACATGGATTAAAGGTAGTTACAATAGGGTTTTGAGGCCCTAAAAACGACCTTAAAAGTTGTTGAAACGACTAGGGTTCGTCTCCCTAAAATTATACAAAGTTACACACTTGAAAGACTAGTATCGGGACTCACGGACCTTTGGTTTCAAAAACTCTTAGGTTTTCCGTATATACATAGCTTATTTAGAAACACTTAAAATAAAATAGTCTTAGTTCAAAAGCATATTTAAATTTAAGAAAAAGAGATTTTCCTTATATTTATTAACTCACATTTGCTACACTTAATATAATTATTCATTCTTAAGGAAATCCTTGACCTTTTAGAAGGCTGCAACATCGGTTGTGAGCCGGCAAGATGCAACAAACTTTTATCAGTCTCGGATTATTATTCTTACTATGGGCTTTCTTTAGAAGGCTGTAACATCAGTTGTGAGCCGGCAAGATGCAACAAACTTTTATCAGCCCACAGTTTATAATAATAATAATAATTATTATTATTTTTCTTACATTTAATTACCATGATATAGAGAAAATTTCGTTTTAGAAAATTTAAGTATAAATTTGAACTAAAATTATTGATATCGACTATACTTCAAAAATTGTTGATTTAAGTTTAGTTTTCAAAAATAGCACGTATTATTATGTCGGTTAGAAGCTTTATGGGAGAAAAAGCTCACAAATTACAACACACATACAGCCTCCTAAGATTTCAAATAATCCTTGTTTAGCATCAAACTCATCTTATACTCTATCATTTTTTATTTCTTTGCGAAAGGAACGCGGGACCGCTTAGTTAATAGTTATGAATAAGCTAGAGATCAACTCGCTTCGATCGAGTCAAAATTTTATTCTTATTCTACCCAGCAGGAAACGTCATATTGGACCATAACACACTTATTTTATTTTTGAAAATTTTTAAAATTTTTCATTATTTTGAAATTTTGGTGGTAAAAACGGGATTACGCAAAAACAACGACTGCAGGCACAATCAAATCGATAGTTCCCCTATAATAGAATTAAACATTGTCCTCAATGTTTTAAGAAGGGTCTCTACGTAAATCCTAAACCGTTTATTAAGTATGCTTAAAGATAAACGTTAGTGATTAAGTTTTGGATACTCGGATTCCCAACAATGAAGTGAGGATGTTGAAGCTTAGTGTTCGAAGGACAAAAACCCACGAGCACGAGAGGCTTCAGAAATCGGGAATCTTGGGACATAACATACCACAAACTACAAAAACGGATAATGGGAAAGAGGCCGAGCCTACCATCATACCAAATCAAAATACTTATTCATTACTACTAATCTAGCATACTACTATTACGATCATATTAGGATAAGCATGGGTTGCCACCCATGAAGCACTTGTTTTAGGTCACTTAGCTTGACCCAATCCCCCTTTCTTGATGCTCCGGTCAAGGGGATGAAATGGAGACACAGAACATCCAAAATACGGATGTCCTCTCCATAAGAGCAAGAAAAAATCTCCATCGGGCTTTCAAAAATTTTAATGACTTTGAAGACTTAGTGCCGATGTGATTAATTTATGGGAGAAGAGAATATGAACTCTTAGTAGTTAGGATTCACAGGGTGTTATGAAAAACGCGTTTTCCTCATTTTTGGATGGAAAACGAGAAGTAAAGCTCCGAGTCATTTCGGGAAACTTCTTTGTGGAAAGGAAGTTCATAATGAGGATGGATTAATAATCCTACAAGAATTAAAGCAAGCATTACTCGGTATTCTTTACATCTTTTCTTTAGTTTGCCAAAATTGGTGACTTCAAATAGGTTTTCATGAATGAGTATACCCGGATTAAATACCTTGTCCTCGTTGTCGGTCGAAGGCAAAGCATCAACCTCGGAAAAATCCTCATACACACTCAGGAAAAGGAAGGAAATCACTTGATTCAGGAAGATCAAGTTCATCAATCAAGAGTTTAGACTCTTTGATTTTCTCTTCCTCGAAGTCAAATGGATCATCATAAGGTAATCATCATTAACGGTCTAAGATCAAAAAGTTCATCATCATAATCATCCCATAATGGTGGGGATGAGTAATCAAGAGCATGTTCATCGGTGAACATCTCAGAAATGGTATCAACAAGATTGTCATTAGAAGAATTTTTATCAACAAATCTTCGAGAATAGAATCCATTTCCTTGATAGGATCATGGTTAAGCAAATACTCTATTTCTCTAAGATCGGATTTGATATCAATGGGAAGGTCATCATTTCCCGGTGAATTGTGTATGAGCGAGTTCATCGGCGAACTCCTCAAGAAAATAGTCGCTAGTCTCAAGGAAATCGGGAGACTAAGTGAAGAAGTAAGGTGGTACTGCACACTTAAGAATATGAAAAGGAGGGAGAGGAGATAAAGGATTACTATTTCCAGTGGAAACTGAAATCACTTGCGAGGATAAGTTCGAATTATTCCAATTTTAAATAACTTTCTTTGCAGGAAGTTAAGTGTGGGGAAGAAGAAGATTGGTTCTCGGGTTCCGGAAATCGGGTGGATTTGCACGCGATGGATTGATAACTTTCGGTGAAGTTAAATCGGTATGAGAAGTGAGAGAAGAAGTGGGATTGCCACCTTGATGACTTGTTGCAAACAAATCTTCACGATATTCCTCATGTGAAACATTATAGACATCAATCATGCTGATTGATTCTTGATGAGGTTCGTTTGAATAGCTTGAAGTGTCATGTCTTCATAATTTTCGATTAGTCTTTCTATTCCGTCACGGAGTAATCATCTTCTTATCGATGAACGTAAATCAAAGCTCGAGCGGTACGTAGAAAGGTCTACCCAAGATGAGGGGGTAACGCGGATCGCTCTCTAATCAACAATGACAAATCATGGGAATGTGAACTTCCAATGGAAAAAAGCATTCTTGCAATTCCTCGACGAGTGCAAATATCCCGTGTTAGCAAGTTCAAGAGTCATTTTGGGGTGGAAAAATACTCGGGGTAAATCTAACTTTTTCAACTCCGTGTAGTGGCATCCAAGTGTTGCGTTGCAACCTAGATATCATGCTAGGGCTTCTGCACTTGAGCTCACTAAACCACACAGGACATGAGAAATTTACCAGAGGTCACCTAGCTCTTTTCGGGTAGCTTCTTTGGATTTATTGATTGAGAAATTTTTCATTAGGGGGGTGTTTGCCAATTCAATAAGCTCTCTTGTTGGAAAAGGAGAGACTTAAGGCATTTTTTTGATATGTTTTGGGATCTTAATACTTCAAAAATTGGCTCGGCTCTGCAAGAGTGATATGATATGAAGTTGTTTAAACATGTGCCAAAAATTTTGAATTTGGACTTCATCTTTCTCTTTCGTTTTTTCTTGTTGCATCCTGACGGATAAGAGATATGAGGGTGCGAGGATCCTTTGGTGAATAACAAAGTTTCTTAGAGAAGGAGGTTTAGCTTTTTGGACAAGAGGGGTAGGACCTTAATGGTAAACTCACCATGTTCCGGGTCCGTTAAAGTCTCATCTACACGTTCATCCTCCTCTGGATTAATGAATGGCTGAGGCATAGGAACGTAGGTCCCATCTAAGAACAGACACTTTGAGTGGTAAACGGCTTTTAATTCTCACCTTTGGGTTAGCAACGGTTGTTGCTAGGGAGAGATCCGAGTTACAGAAGTAGAATCGGTGTTCATTTGGAAAAGCTAGCATTCTGTTTAAGCTCGTTTGTTTGATTTGTACATTAAAGCTTGACATTTGAAGATTGCATTTCATTTCCTTAACTCATTTTTCACATTGTTTAATTTGAGCTTGCATGGCTTTTTTATTAACATCATTCATTTCTTAATTTTCTCCAATTAATTTAAAGGAACCACTTTTGGTTTTGTTGAATTGGAGCTTATAAGGTGGATTTTTTGATTGAGAAATTGTTTTCCTCGTTACTATCTTGAGGTTGCTAATATAAAACGGGTTTTGATTATTTGCCATTTTGTTGAACAAAACTCGATGTCTGTTTGATTAACCACACTAGAGTACGATACCGGAATAACACTGATTGTAGTTACACGTGGCTTGCTGCAACGTATCTTGAATATTATCATGATATTCTAGGAAAGTGTTGCCTTCGGCGGCGAGACAGCTGATAATAAGGATAGCACCACATAAGTAACACCAAATATCCCTCAATGGCTTTTACAGGAACTACTGGTCGGTGGAGGTGGTAGCTTGAAATTGTTTAAGAATAGCCGTCTCATAGCGGGTGAGTCACAACACTCGTTTGCTGATTTACTGCATGAGTAAGTTTGGCTATATCGGAAGAAGAAGAATTACCATCACTTGATTTCACTTTGTGAAACAACTCGATTGTTTCGTTGAATTTGCGGACATTGTCATTTGTTTTTCGAGAATCGTCAACACATCTTGAGTACTTCTTTCCAAAAGATTGCCACCGGCGGCAAAATTCAAGGAATCTTGATCGGCCGGGTTTAAGGCATTGTAGAAAGTATTAAGCTGGTGCAATTTGGTGAAACCATGATGAGGACAAGCACGAAGGAGATCTTTGTATCGGTCCCATGCCTCATGAAACGATTCATCAAACTTTTGTTGAAAGTTTGAAATTTCATTTTCGAAGATTTATCATTGCTTTGAGGGGGGAAAGCAATTCGTTTTATGATTGGGAAATAAGATCTTACCAAGTGAGAATTGAACGAAGGGTCTTCTTTTTCAAAGCCAACGAGGGCTGCCCCCGCCAAGATAGAAAGAAAAAGCTTGAGCTTAATGCCGAGTTCGCACCATCCTTGTATTTGATGGTGGAAGTTTATTTTGTTAAACCAACGGATGTGGTATGAGGATTGTCTTTCTAAGTCGGAAGATTGAGTCCGAAGTCATCATTTAATGTGACTTACTGCTTGAGCTCAAAATGCTCCGCAAGAATTGTGGAACCGACGATTGCCTCCGCATTATCCTTGGTGGGTGCACGGAGGCAATTCTGCCATAGTCGTTGATCTTTTCAGACCATCGTATACTACGGGTGATTCTTCAGAGTAAAGCGTTTCGTTGTTTAGAAGTATACGGTTACGACGTTCGGATTGAAAGTGGTGTAGATTTAGAAATGAAGATATTACCAAAGAGCTTAGTAGAAGACACGAGTGTGCATTGCACTAAAAGATTAAACAGATAAAATCTTTTTGGTTCTTTCAATTTTTTTTCAATCTATTTTAATGGTCCAAAACGAGATCGAATAACTTAAACCAATAATCGACAAGCTTCACGGTAGCTCTTTAAAAGTAAAACGCACAAAGGAGCGGAGGAGTAGGAAAGCGCGAAGCTATTAAAAACCTTTCTCCTTTAGGGTCGTAGTTCCTCGGAACAACCCTCCTTATACCCCTCTTAGAGTTTGTTAAACTTTTAAAGGTGAGCCGTACGTCGCTAAGTGACACAAAGGCAAGTTTTGAATCTTTTGTTCGGGAACTTATTATGATTATTGCTCAGATGCAAAGCATTATATGATGTATGATTTTGATTTCTTGATTTAGGATAAATTTGTTTTTGATTTTTTCTTGATTTTTTTCTTATACTAATACTAATAAAAGAAAATGAAAAATATTTTTGTATTTTTGTATTTTTATAAATAAAAGAAAATATTCACAAACGGGAATGATAACTTCACGAGGGAAGGGTCTTCAAAAACTAATCTTCAAACGTATTCATGAAAATCGCACACACCTCCCCGACAGCGGTGCCATTTCGATGTTGGTCGTTGTTACACGCGTTTATCAAATAAACCCTCAAATGTATAATATATATCTATTTATATAAAATACATATACGTATACTTAAGCAAAGTATCATACAAATTATTCTTAGGAAAGAATAAAAATTAATCAAACGAAAGGGTATACGTTTTTTCCTCGTTGAGTTAAAGATGTGGAAATGGAATTTGACGTTCAAGTGTAAGATCGAGATTGATTGTCATTCCACAGTTTTCTTGTTTTGGTGTTAAAACTATTATATACTAAAAAATGTAAACTAATATGTAATTCTAAGATTTAAATAATACAAGATTAACCAACATTTGAGATCAAAAATAAAAAATAAATTGACAAAAGTGCTTGCGAAGTGACGTGAAAATGTTCCTTAAAGTCGTGTCTTAAGTTATTAAAACTATAAAATCATAAAAACAAGTTTCAAGAAATTAAATGACTAGTAAAGTAAAATGCTTTTTAAAATAAATGACAAGTATTTAAATTGCATTAAAAGTAAATGACGGTATGTAAATTGGAAAATTCTAATGACTATTAATTTTTTAAACCTTTTTAAAACCGTACTTAAATTCCAAATCACTAATCACTTAACAAGTACTACTTAAACTACTCGCTACTCATGACAAATATCAAATAAGCAAAGAGTCCAAAATGAAAAAAATAAATCTAATATGCATAATGGACATGACGTCAGCTCACATGCCTTGGAAATAATTTTAATCATCTCACGTGATGGCGCATTAAAATGTTAAGGACGAGTAAGGATATGCCACCTGGCGAAGCAATGTTATACAATTCAAATTTGCAATTTGGTTTACTACATATCTGATCCAACGGATGTTATAAATGCGTATGAGGTACGCCTTTTGAAGGTCCACGTGTCACTCTATCTACGGTTGGAACATCCTGCAGTTTTGGCGATCCAAGAGTACATGAATACTAGCCAATGATTGGCTCATTGAATGAGGCGGTGGAGGAACAATATTACAAAAATCACCCCTCACTTTTGGCTATAAAGGGATCCAACTCCCCCTCACTTTGGGGTGGCTAGTTTTGAGGAGTAGATTAATATTAGTTTAGCTTATTTTCATTTTCAGCTTATTGTAGTTAGTTTTTAGCTTATTTGTCTTTCATAGCTTAATGTAATCTGCTGTTTTACAGCTTATTTTGTTTATGTAACAAGATTTGTTTTGGCTTAATGAAGATGGTGTTTTATGTCTAAAGTGCTTATTACTTGTCCTTTTTCTTTCTATTCTTTTAAAAGCTTATTCTCAAATAAGCTTCCACTTAGCTTATTTCTGAGTTTATGCTCGTTGATGTTACAAAAGCTCTTCGTTTAGATCTAATAAGCTACTAAATAGCTTATTTATTTTCGTTCGAGCTTAGATAGTTTGCAAAAGTTTTCATTTATTGCTTATATGTTGGTTAGTGCTTATTTCCTTCAAAGTTTCTTTTGTGATCAATCTATAGTTTAGTTTAAATCTGGTAGAGTTTATTTAAGTTTAGTTTCGTTAGCTTATAAGTGATTGTCCTAGCTTATTTGGTTTTGAATTCGCCTAGCTTATTGAATCTCATTCGTGATATTGTAGTGCTTATTATTTCTCGTTTGCTTATTTGTAGTGGTTATTAGATATTAGTCTCATTTTGAATTTCTAGTAGCTTTTTGTGGTTTGGAAATCCCCCGGGTCGTCTCCCAACGAGGTGCGAATTGAAAATCGAGAACGTTTGTGATTGCGCATTTGAATGGTTAAAGATTTTTGGAGTTGGATTTCTAATTTCTACAATTAAAATGCAAAAACGATGAAAGAAAACATAAAAACGAAAGCTAGAACGGATTTAAACCTAAAAACGAGAACGGGATCGAAACCCGTTCTTTAAAAAACCAAATTTTACAAAATTAACCCTACGAAAGCAAATTTAATTTTCCTAGGTGCAAAATGATAAAAGAAAATTTTCAAAAAAAGAATTATATTTTTTTGACTTTTTAATAATTTTTATGAATTAAAAACTGTTTTAAAAAGAAAAATAGATTAAACATAGTAAACGATATGAGAAAAATATGAAAAAAATACAGAAAAGTAGTTTAAGATATGCTGATTTTATGAAAAATAAAATGAGTTATCCAGCTTATCTAAATAAGCTGAAATAAGCAAAAAATGGCTTATGGGCTTATTGGGCTAAAATTGGTATAAAGAATAAATGGTGCACCAATAGACCAGATGGCCCTACTGGTGCTAGTGGTTATTGTGTGTGTAATGTGGGACGACTATGTGCTAAGGTCACAAGGTCGAATCCTTGTGGCTTCCTTTTTTGAATTTTTTTTAGTTTTCTTTTTTTTTCAAACTTATAAAACAGACAAAAATAAGCAAAATTAAAAAAGTGAGTTTTGTCAAAAACGTAAAAATAAGCAACTAAATGACAGTTTACCCTTTTTTACACTAAGACTAATATTAAGCTAAACAGTTAAGCAATTTAAGAACAAATAAGCAAAGGAAAAAGGGAAAATAAGCTAAGGCAGTCCTACACTACACCTAACAAGCAAGTTCAAGCAAAAATAAGCAAATAAAAACAAACAGAAAAACTAAATAAGCAAATAAGCAAGGAGGGCAAAAATAGTGGACAAAACAGCCACAAGGGCACTTTTGGGCTTATTTTTAAGCACCAAAGTGGAACCTTATGGCTTAATGAGGTATACTACCTTAAAGCTGGTACAATGAGCTTTTAGAATCAACAACTAGAAAAGAGTTTGAACATCAAATAAGCCCTTAAAAAGGCTTGAGAAAAAGCTATTAGCACTCAGTAAGTACTGACCCTTTTTTTTGAAATTTTTGTAAAGACACAAAGCCCAAGTGCAGGTCTAAAAATAAGCTAATAAATAAGCTTCAAATTGAAAAATAAGTTAAAACAGGTGGAGTTTGACCTCCAATGAGCTTATGCTCAAAATTTCAAAAGCTAAAAACAATTTTAAGTAACTGAAAATTGAAACTGAAAAAGCTAATTTTAAACTTGAAAGACACTTGACAAAAGCTTGACAGATTTGAATAAAACAAAGCAAACCAAAAAGACACTTTACCTACTGCATTAGGACACTTAAAGAAACACTAAAAACTAGCTTTCAAAACTTAATCTATCAAGCACTTAGAAACTGTTTTGGTCCAACAGTTTTTAAAGACAACTTAGAAAAAAAACTTTAAAACACCCTTAAAACTTAAAATCTTTTTGAAAACAGCTTGAAAAGGACTCAAGAATGCTTGTACAAGAATACCAAGTGACCCACAAGGTTTTTAAACTCTTTTGACCCACTTTCACCCCTTATGCCAAACACCCCTTAAAAAATGAAATGTCCTTTTTTACACTGATTCACAAAGATATAAGGCTAGGTTTTTGAAAACAGATGAATATATAAACACATTAAGCATAAATAAGCAAATCTCAACAGAAAATAAGCACTTAAATAAACAAATAAGCAATAAGCTGTAAAAGGCAATAAAGGACAGAATTGGACAAAAACTTAAATAAATGGTATGTAAATAAGCAACAAAGACAAATAAGCATTAAACAGTAATAATAAGCAAGAAAAAGCAATAATAAGCAGAAAATAAGCCCATGAACAGTAAAATGCAAAAATTGGAAAAAGTAAACTCACAAAGGTCCTTAGCTTTTGGGCAAGACAATAAGCTCTCAACAGCTTATTAACCCTTCCTATAGCTTTCCAAGAAGCACTAACCCAAGGCCTTCCAATATTCACTTTGCTCCAATGGATTTCTTGGACAGATTTCTTTGGGATTTTTTTGGATTTTTGATTTTTTTTGACAGAAAATGTAAACACTCTTTTATATAAGCTTTTGAGGATTCACAAGCTTATATAAAACCTTAAAAATAGATTTTAAATGGCAAATAAGTAAATGACAATAATTTAAAGAAAGCTTAAAAATGACAATAATTTAAATGCAAGTATTTAAAGGACAGAAATTTAAATGACAATATATTAAAAATGCAGTAATTAAAATTGGTACAAATGTTGTTTACAAGCTTTTGACTTAAACAAAATTCGACAAAAAAAGTTAAGCTACACTATGTCCTATATTTATACTAAGGTCTTGAGCTTCACTTGTGTTTCTTCGTAGAGAGAGAATTAAAGCTGTGTTTGTTGTGTGAGTTTAATCCAAAGCTCATCTTAGCCATCAATTTGTCTTGGTCCCCAAGTCGATTAATCAAAACCCTTGATTTGTATTGCCCAATCAGAATTTGAGGGATTGCCAACATGGCAATTGGAGTTTAGTGAGGTGTGGTAAGGGATTGTGATGGTTTTGTTGGGGTGTGAACAGTAAACGAGGTGGAAAATGACAAGGGAGGGTGAACAGTATTAGATGGCGGGAAAGGGGGTTAGTATACTTTGTTTTTTTTTTGGTGCAGGGTAAAACTTTGGTGAATTGGCAGAAAAGGTCCCCCATTTTGTATCTTGTTGTTACATGCAAAGTCCAAGTGGGGTAAAAGTAGTTTAGGACTTGCCAAGTTAGACCCTTGAAAGTATATGGGATCATAACACGTATGGTCCTTTGTGGTATAAAAAGGGTTTTGGGGGTTGACATGTTTAGTCATCCATTGTGTTATATCATGTTGCAACCAAAGTCCTTTAGGGACTAACAGAGTTAATTATAAAAGGGTTATAGAGGCTAACCCAGTTAAGTGCAAATGGGCTTATACTTGTGGTCTTGGGCCGTTTTAAGTATAAAAGGGAATTGGGCCCAATGGTCTTTAATAATGTTTAAATAGGTTGACCCGACCCATTAGATGGGTCGGGTGGGCCCATTTAACATTTCTTCGTTTTTGGTTTCGGCTTTAACCGTTGACTTCTCGGGGTTGACTTTGGCTTTTTGGACTTTGTCTTTGATTTGACTTTGTCTTTTTTACGCTTTTCCATTCCGTGCTTGGTTTTGTCGTTTTTTGCTTGATTTTTCATCCTTTTCTCGGATATCCGTTTCCTGCACAATACAAATGCAAAACATACAAATACAATGTATTTTTGGTACGTTTTTGGTCATTTAAGTCCGGTTTTAAAGGTCAAATGGTATGTGTAATTAAGCACATACCAATATGCAAGCTCGCTCTGAGTTGGGAATATATCAAAATATTCCACCTCTAATCCTCCTACTTCGGGTTCCTCCTTGCGGGAATCATCATTCTTCTTAACTATCTCAATAAACATCACGTCACCATCATCCCCTTTGGTGTAAACAAATTCTGTGCCGGATAATTAGGGGGCCAAGCCGAGCGATTCGAAGAATGAATTGAGTTTGAGGACTTTTTCGGTGATGAATGAAAATAATGGATCAGGTGGCGTGGAGGGGTTGGTATTGATATCTTCCCGGCTATTCTTCTCTTCTCCCTCATTTTCTTCCAACTTATCGTCATGGAGTCGCTTTGTTGCTCGGGATGTATCGTGATGGTGTTGATCGAATCATGGATATGGGTTGAGCATTGTGGGTCATCAGTTGGGTAAGAATGAGCAGACAAAACTGAAGTTGTAGAGTTAACGTTCAGTTTTGGGTTCTTAACCGTGTCGCTAGGTAGTGCTCCTGCTATTCGATCGGTGATGGCTTTCAACACTGTGTCGATTTTGTTGGTCATCTCACTTTGTTGTTGTTTGAAATCGACTTCAAACTTGGACAATCTAGCGTCTTGAGATGCCATGAAGTTAGACACCAATCCTTCAAGATTTGATTGACTGTTAAAGTTTTGAGGATTGTTGTTGAAAGAACGGTTCAGGATTGAACCGTTGGGTTGGAATCGGTTAGGTGGGTTTGAAAAATTATTTTAGGAATTTTGGGGTTGTCTCCACCTAAGGTTTGGGTGACTTTTCCATGACGGATTGTAGGCGTCACCAAGATTATTTTGCTCGGGTTTGAAAGTGTACCACTTACCTCCTGCTTCGTCGGTACGCGAGGATGCATATTCAACAAAGGCTTGTTCGGGATTTTCCATGCAGTACTGAGTGTCGTGGGGACCACTACAGATCTCACATGAAGAAGTGATTTTGTTCACTTGAGTAAGTTGCATCGGAGCAAGATGAGCTTCTATCAATCGTTGAACTTGATTTTCGACCTCGATGAGGTGGCGGTCGGATGTACTCGTTGTCATAGAGGACGAGGTCCTCTAATAATGCCCAGGATTCTTCGGCGTTTCTGTCACGAAGCTTGCCATCGGCCGATTGGTCAATGGTTCATCTTGTGGCGGGAGTGACATGGTCATAGAAGATTTGGACTTGGAGCCAAAGATCGATGCCATGATGAGGGACTTTTTGGAGTAAGTCCTTGAAATGAGTCCATGCTTCTGAGAGATTCTCCTTGATGTTGTTGGAACATCAGGATATCGTTGCGAAGTTTTGCGGTCCTTCCCGGTGGAAAGAATTGAGCAAGGAAACGAGTAGTAAGATCCTCCCATGTGGTGATGGATCCTGATGGAAGACGTTCAAGCCAGTTGCTAGCTTGATTGCGAAGGGTAAATTGAAATAAACACAGGCGCGTTCTTTCCCTGTTTTCACCGTCAAGGTCAAGTGAGTCCACAAGTTTTAAAAAATCCTTGAGGTGTTGGCTCGGATCCTCAGACCGAAGTTCGTGGAATGAGCATCCATTTTGCACCAACCGGATGGTGTCGGATCAAAGAGGTACCACATTGTTCCCTACGGGGAGCTCAATGGTATTCCTGTAGCCCTCGTGGCTAGGTTTGGAGTAATCTCCAAGAGTACGGATATGATTCGCGTCTCCCATGGTGGTTGACAAGAATGGATTACGAAACAAATAACACAAAGAAAAGATAGACTACGAGAAAGCTAATGTACAGGAATTAAAATTCTAACTTGATAGGAATCAAGCGAGTAGAACTAAGTTAAACAATGATTGAAACCTAACTATTCCCCGGCAGCGGCGCCAAAAACTTGATGTGCGGGTCTCGTAAAGACTTCACAGGAAGTTTTACAATCCCCTAGGCAGTGTACCTACATGTTGCAGTGTAGTATAGGCAAGACTCGAGGGTTGTTATCGTTCTCTAGGGAAATAGGTTGGGAAGGCTCGAACACGGTCTAACAGAATTTTACGAGGTTGGGAGAAGATTCTTTTTGTATTTTTATATTTATAAGATAGCAAGTAAATATCATGGTTTGAGAGGCTGGTTTGATTAACTAATAATTAAAGTAATTATAATCTATACTATTGGTGATAACTTGATGATAAAAAGATGTATTTACCTAATCATGCACCACTCCTCAGATTGCTTCTCCTAGATCTGTTGCCTTGTCACACTTGTGATGATCTGTGTAAGTATTTCCTAGGTCATGAACGGATTACACGAACCCGCCGTCTATTTAATATTCCGTTAAGGGAAAACACAAGTAAGGTAGTATGAAGACTATTACAAGGCCCCTAAGAGTATATTAAATGCAATTGAAATATCTTAAGAGGGATCAACCATATTGGGGTTAAGGTAGTAAATGAATAATTGTTACCAGAATGGTAATCCTTCTACACACTCAATAAAAATACTCAGAATTCTTCTACACACTCAAAAAAAAAAAGCGAAGTATGGTGACTGCTACACACTTAGACTGTAAAAGCGCGTTACCCTATAACGACTATGCCAATTTAATATCATATAGCTACAGTTTCCTAACCTAATAACACGCATATCCATCACAAGAAGCAACATTAAAAGGATCTACAATCTATGTTTCATACAATCATAAATAAATACAAAGGAGGGTTTAGCCTAGCATGTTATAAAGAAAGCAAGAACGTAAATCAATCAAACAACACATATACATATTGAATAATTAAAGATAAACAATCTTTACTTTATTAGAACTATGGATAAAGGTCCAGACAACAATAGGGTTCTAAGGCCCTAAAGACGGCCTAAAAGCTGCTGGAATGACTAGGGTTCGTCTCCCAAAAGTTATACAAAGTTACACACTTAAAACCCTAAAATCGGTTTTGTATTTATAAGAAAAGCGACGCGACGGCGTCGCTTTGAAGCCATGACGCCATCGCCACGTCAATGATTCTAGATCCTCTTTAAGGCGGCTACGTTCTGACGCCATCACAAAATCCTCGACATCGTCACTTCGCAAGTCACGATGCCGTCGCTTTATACTTGCGAAGCCGTCTCCATGCTCTGTATGCGTGGTTCTTCAAGATACTTGGTGTAGAGTCGTAGTCTTGTTCGTTTCTTCTCCAAATGAGCCCAAGCCACGTGTATTTCCTCCAAATGCCATGCAAGTGCTAAAAACATGAAAACAAATGATTAAGCACATAATCTGGGCATATTTGCATCATTTAGGGGGTTAAATGACCCCGAAATAGTGTATAAAATGACACCTCATCAGTGACGATGTCTATGACTTGAATACGTTTAAGATTGCTCGTTGAGGCTTTGCACTCAGCGAGTCCTTCAATTCTCGTTGATATCTATCAACGAGTCTTTAACACTTAGCCTAACATGAATTCCTCTTTCTCCCAGAATTCTCCACTCTTTCTCTCGTTCTCATTTTAAGTCCTTATATGTTTATTTTTTTTGTCTTTTGGTAATGTATTTTTGATGAGAAAAAGGTAAGGAGAAGGTAAACCCAATACCCTCTTTGTACCCTCTTCCACGGGTTATGGGTCCCTAAACCGTGCTCCCACAGTGGTATAGAAGGAGGAGGTTTAGGCATAGACAACCAAACCCCTACATAAGGTAGAGATGCTTGGCTGCTATTCCGTTTCTAATCTCCCAAAGATAGAAAAGGACCTCAGGCCTTACATGGAGTGAGGATCGAACCCTTAACCTTTGTCTCTCCAGAGGCAAGGGTGATAACCACCTGATCTAACCTTGCTATGATTGGTAATGTATTTTGATCTTTTTATCCTTTATCCCTTGCCCTTCTATCATCGACCTATAATCATCATTTTCAAGCTATTAAGTACCAAAATTTCACAATAACGATATTAAAACCTAAAACATGCATAAAATATAAGATTACAAATATGAAAACATGTATAAAATACGAGTTATCATTTCTTTATCAACCTATGTTTATAGTATTATGATCGGTTGGCATTCATGCCATAATAGTAAATTCCAAGAAATGAACAAGCGAATATGACAAAAAGAGTAGCCTTGTGATGTGCTAACGAAAGTGTAGAAATAGTCTAATGTGATGTAAGTTTCACAATCAACATAGCATTTCTCATACCAAAATTATTCGAGCATAGTTTTGGTAAAGTTCATATAGATTTTTATGAAAAGTTTAGGTCATAGTGTTTAATTAGCATACATATTCACTCTTTCTTTCTCGTGTTTTTTCTACAATGGGGTTGATGGGAACTGAAATGGGAATTGGAGAAGACTTTACACAAGACAGGACTACAAGTCTATAAGGAAAATATGTCCTAAGATCGACTACTGGGAAATGGAGAGCTTGTTACTTCATGTTAGGTAAGTTTTATAACTTTGTAAAGCATATTGAGCTCTAGATCTAACAAATTATCAATAGGTAAACATATTATACGAAAAATTTAGCTCTTTGAACTGAATTGAAGGTTATGAAGTGTGTGAAAGAATGGCATACTATGAAATAGAAACAAATTTAGTCTTGTACTTAACAAGGGAACTACATGAAGGCACTGTGAAATCATCAAACAATGTCACGAATTGGGTTGGAACGTGCGTGTTACATTCCATAATTATCAAGTGCATACATGCTTGACACGTATTTGGGACGATATTGGACTTTCATATTTGGCTCTGCCATTTATCTAGTAGATAATATTAGACGATTAGATTATGGCCCAAACCCAATTGTGGGCTTGGATCCATTAGGTTTAGGGTTAATTAGCTTATTCTTTAAGTTATGTTTTATTATAAATAAAGATGATATCTTATTATGTAAACACACAAAAAAAACACAATCAATAAAATCTCTATTTGCTATTTTACATGGTATCACAACTTTAGGTAAGATTCACTAACAAATTTTGCTATCCTCCAGTCATCGGCTACTTGCCGGTGATCTGGAGGGATTCCCTTTATTTTCGCTTTAATATTTTTTTAGGATTTTGTTTTTCGTTTCCAATTCATAAACCCTAAACCCTAGCCGTCAAACATATATTGAGTTGCCTTCGATCAACTATATTTTTTTCTTCATCATCTATTTGGTTTCAATGTCGAAGATCATTATCGTTAACAACAAAAGTTGATCATCAAATTGCCGCTCCCTCCTAAAGGCAAAGCAAGTCATGACATAAAAAAATCGCCACCAAAGAAGGATGCCGCAAGCAATAAACAACTATGCCACCAAATACAATTATGCTTTCGCTCAAACAAACGAAAAAAGAAGATGAGGAAAAGAATAAGCAGCTTTCAACATTCATTCCAGTTTGTTCGTCCAGAAGGTTGTCGTTCAAACCGCGGGGGAGTATTAGACGATTAGATTATGGCTCAAACCCAATTGTTAGCTTGGATACATTAGGTTTAGGGTTAGTTAGCTTATTCTCTAAGTTATGTTTTATTATAAATAGAGATGATGTCTTATTATGTAAACACACACAAAAACACAATTAATAAAATCTCTATTTGCTATTTTACATATTAGAATTGGTAAATCCCCGCAAACATGTTATTACAATGCTTGGAGAATAAGATAACTAGATGGGCTTAACCCATAACAATAATAAATACTAAATGGGCTAGACTATAATCGCTAATACGCCCTCGCAGTTGAAACGGGGGGCCTCCGAAAGTTCAAACTAGAGCGAAACTCAAGAAATAAAGAAATTAAAAGTCCTTTGGTAAAGATGTTAGCGTACTGAAAACGAGAAGGAACATGTAACACGCGAACCTGCCCAGAAGCTACAAAGGCACGAACAAAATGAATGTCGATATCTATATGCTTGGTACGCTGATGCTAAACCGGATTAGTAGACAAGTAAACTGCCAGCTAACAGATCACAATAAACAAAGCGTGCAGAAACAAAGGAGAATTGCAGCTCACGCAAAAGGTTACGTACCCAGGCTGTCTCAGCAACGACATTAGCAACACCTCTATATTTTGCCTCGGCACTAGATCTAGACAAAGTGACCTGTCGTTTGGCAGACCAAGATAATAAATTGTCACCAAGAAATACACAATAGCCCGAAGTAGATCGTCGAGTAACAAGGCAACCAGGCCAATCAACAATAATATAAGCTGTAAGTTGATTGGTAGACTAGACATGAAGTTGAAGATCATGATCAACAGTCTCACGGACATAACGAAGTATGTGCTTCAAATCAGCAAGATGAGGCTCTCGAGGATCATACATGTAAGACAAACTTGTTGAACAACATACGAAATGTGAGGGTGTGTGAAAGTAAGATACTGAAGAGCGTCGTCTAAGCTCCGATATAACGTAGGATCACTAACAGTATCACCGTCAGCCCTAACTTGGACTCAGTATCCACGGGAGTTCTACATGGATTACACTTCTCCATATGGGCGCGTTCAAGAATTTCCTCAGCATACATAGATTGCGATAAAAATAAGCCTGTAGAAGATCTTTGAGCAGAGATGCCAAAAAAATAATTGAGCGAACCAAGATCCGTCATAGCAAACTCACTGTGAAGAGATGCAATGATACGCTATAGAAATGCTGAAGACGATAATGAACCTTCTGGACCCAAGCCCACAATTTAGTTTGGGCTATAATCTAAGCATCTAATAGATAATTCTACTTGCATTGTTGACATTCTTCTTCATTTTGCCATTTATTTTGTGGTATATATACCATTTATACATGTGATATAAGCTTGAGGCATAACGATTCTATTTTGGTCCTCATGCGCCGATTATGGTCCTTAAGACGATAACGAACCTTCTATCATCATTCTAATATCATTGATTTTATTAGCATTGGTTGACATCATTGAGTTTTCTGCCTAATACATAATTGTGACATGTGACAATATCATAATCCATTCATATATATGCCTAACATAAATAATCCATTCACAAATAGGCACTGATCGACTTATGCACTATTCCACTTCTTGTAATTCACTATGGTAAACTTTTTAAAAGGTTTGTAATTTAATTGTGTTATGACATTAAATTATAAACATTTTTTGTTTTGTAAATCAATCACCACTATGTATAAACATTTTCGAGTTTTATAAATATATCACATAATTTAAATCCATTAAATTATGAAAATGTTTAATATGCTAGACATTTTCATGTCACACAAGGTTAAAATAGATGTTCACTATGGTTTACAAGTTTTTAAGCATCTTAATTATTTTGTAAACATTTTCATATAAACCATCATAAATGAGTATCCTAACTATTAATTTTGCAACATATCTTAATCAGGCACATCTTTAAGTCTTTAACCATTAGTTTTAAGCACAATGATCATTTTCTTTTTAAAAAATTAGGCATAAAAATTTTATGTATCAATCATTTTATTTTCTAGCAAATCTAAAATGACATCTCATGAATCCAGACCGGACGGAACCAGAAAAATAGCTTGTGGGGGGTAAAAAAATTTCTTGACAATAGCAACAAAATGTGGAATAAAAAACTAGGATCGAAATGATAAATCGAGTATAGTTACTTCAATACGAAGGATTTATAAGGTTTTAAAGTGTTGAATGTTATGTGAGTGGGGGACAATTTGAGTTTTGAGTGGGGGCACTTTCGAAAAAATATCAAAATTAAAAAAAATTACACTAAAATCTCAACTTTTTCGACGAGCCATGGGGGGCAACGGCCCCATTCTTATACTATGGATCCGTCCCTGTTGCTGGTTTGGTATGTAGCCTAATTTGATCATGGGCCCAACTTAAAACATGTGAGTTTATACTTGAGCTTTTTTTTTTGGGGTTTACATTACTGTTTTACCCAAAATCTTTGGTGTTAGAATTAGGATACCATCTTTGTAATGCTGCATATCAAAACTTCTCTTTTCTTAATCTAAACAGGGCATGTTCTTATTAGTACTCTTGTTGTTCCACACCATCTCTAATCCACCATCTTGGTAAAAGATGGTGACATATCCTCAAGACTGTGATAAACGAGCCATCGACGCTTCAAGTTGGCAATCCTTCAATAGCGCCTCTACATTATTGCAATTGGGACCGGTGGAACCAAGCCCAACATCTCGACAATCGGTGCAGACCAATTCGACGGTTTTTGTTGGGTTTAATCGGTTATATGTCGGGGTTCACGTATGCATGGTGCATGGCTGAAGTTTTAGTTTAATAAGTCTTTTATGTTTTATGTGTTTTAGATAATAATTTAGTTTGAATTGGTAAAAGTCATAGACCGGATAATATGTAGTGCATCTGCACGTTGAGTCATAGTTACCTTTTCTTTAGGTAGAGTTTTGTTTCCTGATTTGTAGGTAGACTAGTTTTCTAACCACGTTTGTTTCTAGGACTATTTATAACCATGTTTCTAGAATAAGGTATCCACCCCTTTTCCTGATATTTTCCCTTACGCCCACGCCTCGACTCCCACCCAGAGTCTGTTCATTCACCACTTGTGTAGCTTCAAATCTACATTTGGTATCAGAGCTGGTTCGTGTGAAGGGACTGTAAGTTGATCAAAGGTTGAAGGGTCTTGAAAGCAGCTTCTACTCTTGATCAACCTGTTCGTTTTGGAAAAGAGACTAACCGACGGAGGTGCGTGAAAAGCGAACGGAAAGGATCCGTCAAAGCAGGTGGCTTTGGATTTGGTTCATTTTGCAGGTGAAAGAATACGGTAAAGCTTGTCGCTTGTTATTCTTGGTCGGTGGAATAGGGCTCTTGGAACGAGTTTGATCGGAAAAGGGTTGAAGCTGTTATAAAGGGAGATTAGGATGGCGTTGGTACCTAAAGAAGGAGGTTCGATGTCGTATCAAGTTCCGGTCTTGACCTCGACGAATTATCCGGTGTGGGTTGTCAAGGTCAAGTCCATTATGGATGCATATGGCCTATGGGGAACGGTCGAACCAAGAACATTAGGTGAAGAACCTCATGTAAAGAAGTCAAAACAAGCTCTTGCCTTTTTGTTTCAAGCGATACCCGAAGACATGGTTGATGCAAATGCTCATACCACAACACCGACCCAAAGCAAGTGTGGGATGGTTTGAAAACACGTTTTTTGGGAGTGGATCGGGTGAGAACGGTTGGACTTGCAACATTGAAGAGAGAGCTTGAAAGCTTGCGTATGAAGGAGGGTGAATTTGTTGATGATTTTGCATCCAAGTTAACCGGTTTAGCTTCAAAGGCAAGGAGTCTCCACGGTACGAGCTTAATGAAGTAGACTTGGTGAAAAGGCTACTTGATTCGATGCCTAAGTCGTTTCTCTGAATTGTGGCTTTAATTGAGCAATGCTTTGAGTTTGATTCGATGTTATTTGATGAAGCCGTTGGAAGGCTGAAGGCGTACGAGGAGCGTATCAAAGGAGCTGAGAAGATGGAAGACACTCAAGGTGGTTTGTTGTTGGTAAGTGAAGGAAAGTCGCACGGGTATAAGCATTGTAGCAATGGCGGTTCAAATCGGGATGGCTTTGGACGTGACCGGGGAAGAGGTCGTGGGTCGGGAAAGATCGAGATGTAATGAACGAGTCCCCGGTAAAAAAGGTCACGTTAAATGTTACAATGTGCGTAGAATTCGGGTCACTATCAAACCAAACCCCCCCCCGATTCCAAAGTGGGAGAAGCATGAGGCAAACTTGATCGAAGAGGAGCCGACGTTGTTGTGAATGGACGGGTAAATAACCGATTAAGGGGGTGATTGTTGGGTTTAATCGGTTATATGTCGGGGTTCACGTATGCATGGTGCATGGCTGAAGTTTTAGTTTAATAAGTCTTTTATGTTTTATGTGTTTTAGGTAATAATTTAGTTTGAATTGGTAAAAGTCATAGACCGGATATTATGTAGTGCATCTGCGCGTTGGGTCATAGTTACCTTTTCTTTAGGTAGAGTTTTGTTTCCTAATTTGTAGGTAGACTAGTTCTACACACGTTTGTTTTCTTAGGCTATTTATAGCCATGTTATCTATGAATGAAGGTATCCCTTTTCCTGATATTTTCCCTTAACCCACTGTTCATTCACCACTTGTGCAGCTTCAAATCTACAGTTTTGAGCCCAAAGAGAGAGCCTATAAACCTACTTTCTTCAGTTGGTGGATGTTTAGCATCTTTTTTGGCATCCTTTTCTCAAATGCATTTCTAGTGTACATTCAAGATAATGTAGGTTGAGGTTTAGGGTATGGTATCCCAACATTGGCTCTATTTGTGGCTTCAATAATGTTTGTAATCGGGACGCCTTTTTATAGGCACAAACCGATATCCGAAAGCCCTTTTACCAGTATGGCTAAAGTGCTATTCACCGCTGCAAGAAAGAGAAATGTAGTATCACCTATTGACCCTAGAGAGCTTTATGAGTTGTCGTCGGATGAGGGAAACATAGAGTTGAACATTCCACTTCATTAAGGTTATAAATAACATTCACTACAGTTATAATTTGTAAATTTAGTTATATAGATGAGAGCACCATTAATTTTATTATTATTATATAGGTTTCTTGGCAAGGCAGCAGTGAAAATTAAAGGATCGGGCTCACAATGGTAAGTTTATGCCTGTATCCTCCAAGTTGAGGAATACAAAGCAATGTGTCAAAATGTTCACGAATCTGTTTAACAACTTTTCTACTATTTTACGATCCTATTGTATTGTGCCCAATCTAGGCACACTTTTCATCAAACAAAGGCCCAACATTGGTTCGATCCATGGGCCCACATTTTGAGATACCCCCCGGGGCTTTTCTAACCCTAATCACACACAATCCTCTATTCTAATCAGCTTTGTTTGTTTAGGACCGTTAACTATTGTTTTCTTGTTAAAAAAGTACAACCGAAAAACCCACGAGGCATTACTATTACTACAACGAATGCGTTGGCATAGTCAACATGTCGTTATCATATCATTAAGCAAGTGTGTAGAAAACGGAGACTAGTGTGCAAAGATCAAGGTATATACTGAAAAGGGAAAATTGTGCCTCTATCCTCCTTCCTCAATTTGTTTTGATGGGCGCCGCTCATAATTTTTTAGAAGTTGCAAAACTTTAATTTTCCTATGATCAGGCACCCGAAGGAATGAAAAGTCTTGGGATGGCTTATTTTACAACTAGCTTGTGTCCGGGTTTTTTTCTTAGTAATTCGAATTAACGATTGTGGCTAATGTTACAAAGAGGAATGGACACAAAGGATGGATCCTGGACAACCTTAACAAATCTCGCCTGGACTATTATTATGTATTTCTCACGGTTCTGTGCTTTTTAAATTTCCTTCTCTTCCTTGTAATCGTGAAAAACTTTGACTATAAAGGTGAAGCGGAACAAGCTACATCATTGGATGATCCTATTAAAGTAGATATTATATTGTATATTTTGTGTAGTCGGCCCATTGGCCCGAGCCCATAGTCTAGAAGGTTCCTTTGTATCCTATATATAGGTTGGCTATTATCAATTGTAATCAAGCAATCAATCAAAGCAAATCAATATCCTTTATGGTAATCAGAGCCTAATATCAATCTTCCCCTAATCCTCTCCTTCTTTTTCTCTCATAACACGCTCCTCACCTCTCCCTCCCATAAAAAAAATACTGTTCATCGACGGTACTGTTCATCGACGGTACTGTTCATCGGCGGGTACTGTTCATCGACAGGTACTGTTCATCGAAAAAAAAACTTCTTATGGCTTCTCCTGATCAGCAATGGTATATGGATACCGGAGCAACCTCTCACCTTTCATCTCACACCGGTAACCTTCAAACCTCTTCTCTTAATCGTAATTTTCATTCAGTTATTGTCGGAAATGGATCATTTATACCTGTCACCGCCACTCTGTACATCTATCAAATCCCTAATCCAATCGCCCACCCACCTTAAAAAATGTTTTCTTGTCACACCCAATATAATCTAAAACCTGTTCTGTACGGAAATTTCCAACCACTGAATAATAAAAATTTTTTGCTCCCCACCATTGATTTTGATACCCTATGGTTTCACTGAAACGAGATTATCATACCTATCCAACCCTCCTTCGTTGTGACAGCAACGGTTGTTCTATACCCCTCTACAATGTTGCCCTACCGCCGCAATGGCTCGACATCAGCCTTTGCCCTACTTTACTAATAATCATTCCATTGGCAATCAACGTATTGGTCCACCCCCTGTATAATGTAATTCAAACCTTGTCGTCACGTGGCCTTGTGTCTTATAACAAACAAAACACTCAACACTTGTGTCGTGCCTGCCAGTTAGGGAAACAAACAAAACTTTCCTTTTAACGATCTACCTCTATTGTCACATCTCCCTTTGACATTATTTACTCAGACCTTTGGACATCTCCTGTCTCTAGCATGAGTGGATATAAATACTATGTCCTTTTCTTAGATCACTATTTACATTTTTTATGGGTCTACCCACTTCACAGAAAATCTGATGCGCAGTCAAAACTCCTACACTTTCGTGCCTTTGTAAAAACCCAATTCAACCGTGAAATCAAAGCTTTTCAATGTGATCATGGTGGAGAATTTGACAACAACTCCCTCCATGAATTATTTGCCACTAATGGAATTCAATTTCGTTTCTCATGCCCACGCACATCTCAACAAAATGGCAAATCTGAACGCATGATTCGTACTATCAATAACGTAGTACGTTCTCTCCTCTTTCAAGCCCGTCTTCCTCCCGAGTATTGGGTCGAAGCACTACTCACTGCTGCTTACTTACTTAATATCCTCCCCTCTACCTCTATCAACAATGACATCCCTTACACAAAATTATTTAACAAACCACCCTCTTACACCCACCTACGCATGTTTGGATGCCTTTGTTACCCTTACACCTTTCCACCGCACAAACTTGCCCCTCGTACCACACCATCTATCTTTCTCGGGTACCCTTACAATCATCGCGGATATCGGTGCCTTGACCTGAACACCAACAAAATTATCATTTCTCGACATGTCACATTTGACGAAACTGTCTTTCCCTTCGGCTCCATGACTCCAACTAAACCCCCCTCATACAAATTTTTAGATGATAATCTAGACACCTCCCCCATTGCACTTCGCCTACTTACCACACCTACTTCTCCTCAACAAACACCACCACAAACAACCCCACAAACAACCCCACAAACAAATCCACAAACAACTCCACAATCAACACCTCCAACTCCACCCCCCCCCACCCTACCACAACCACCACCACCACCACCCACCTCGCAATACCCTATGGTCACACGCTCTAAAGTCGGGATTGTAAAAGCTAACCCCAAATACAACTTACATGTTATACCTTCTCCCTATCTCCTAAGTCTTCTTTTCCATGCACTTCGGAGATCCTCTGAAAACAAGCTTATGTGTCGACGAATATAAAGCTCTCATTGACAATACCACATGGGTACTTGTTCCTCGCCCACCAAATGTCAACATTGTCCGCTCTATGTGGTTGTACAAACACAAATATAATGCGGACGAGTCCTTAAATCGGTACAAAGCTCGACTAGTTGCAAATGGTCGTGGTCAACAACAAGGCATCGACTACGATGAGACATTTAGCCTGTTGTCAAACCTGCTACCATACGGACTGTTCTTAGCCTTGCAGTTTCTAACAATGGCCTATTCATCTAGTTTAGACGTGAGAATGCATTTTTTCACGGCCATCTTAAAGAGATGATTATACATGCACAGCCACCAGAGTTTACTAATTCGCTTCATTCATGATTATGTTTGGCCTTCTGCTAAAAAAGTCGCTTTATGACCTTATCAGTCGCGCCGAGCTTTGGTTTTATCGATTTTCTAGCCATGTTATTCGAGACGTTTCTATCACAGCAAAATGACTCTCTCTTTTCATCTATCACAGGGCCAGACACGCTTTACTTACTACTATACGTGGATGATATCATTCTTACAGCTTCTTCTACTTCACTCATGCAACGTATCATCTCTTTACTACATGCGGAGTTTGCTATGACAGACCTTGGCCCACTTAACTATTTTCTCGGTATATCTGCCACGCGTACTACCTCTGGCATATTCTTGTCTCAGACAAAATATGCTACCGAGATTCTTGAGCAAGCACAGATGCTTAATTGTAATTCCTTGCAGGCCAATTGACACCGAGAAGAAGCTTGGACCTGAAGGATCACCGGTCACTGATCCTACTTTATATGCAGCCTTGCCGGATCACTTCAGTACCTCACCTTTACCCGACCGATTTGTCATATGCGAGTTCAAAACGTTATGTCTGTAACATGCATATCCTCGAGAGCCACACCTTAATGCTATGAAACGTGTTCTTCGTTATCTTCGAGGAACCACTGATCTTGATTAAGCTATTTCGGTTTCTATTCACAATTATTTCATACTTGATCTGACTGGATGTTGTCCGGGCTACGCGCCGTTCTTCGTCTGGATACTGTGTTTTTCCTTGGGACAACCTCCTGAGTGGTTCCTCCATAACGTCAGGACACGTTGTTTCGTTCTAGTGCTGAGGCTGAATACGCGGGGTTGCGGATTGCCTTATAGCTGAGTCATCTCTTTCTTTTTTTTTTCCTTTTGCTAGGATTCGTATCCTCCTTGTGAGCTTTCATACCCCACTTTTCACAGCGACCTTGGTCTACTGTGATAATGTTAGTGTTGTATATATGTCTGCAAACCCTGTACAACATCAGCGCACCAAGCATATAGAGATTGACATTCATTTTGTTCGTGACAAAGTAGCAGCAGGTCATGTTCGAGTTCTTCATGTCCCTTCTCGATTTCAGTACGCAGATATCTTCACAAAAGGACTCCCATACCCATTGTTTGCTGATTTCAGATCCAGTTTGAGCGTCCGCAAATCTCCCGCTCCAACTGCGGGGGCGTATTAAAGTAGATATTA
This sequence comes from Tanacetum coccineum, assembly GCA_026074375.1. Classification (NCBI taxonomy): domain Eukaryota; kingdom Viridiplantae; phylum Streptophyta; class Magnoliopsida; order Asterales; family Asteraceae; genus Tanacetum; species Tanacetum coccineum. The sequence goes on along the minus strand of BQNB010026880.1, from coordinate 32,208 downwards.
TATTGTATATTTTGTGTAGTCGGCTCATTGGCCCGAGCCCATAGTCTAGAAGGTTCATTTGTATCCTATATATATATGTTGGTTATTATCAATTGTAATCAAACAATCAACCAAAGCAAATCAATATCCTTTAATCCTACATTGTAATGAATTTTTCCACTTACAGATCTCGATGAAAATGTATCAAGGAGACATATCGATCGTGAGAGTTGATTGATTTATTTTATCACTTTTATCTTTGTAAGTTAGATTTGATAACTTCAAATCTTATTCACAATGTACCATTCTTCTTAAGTTTCCAAAGCATAGCTGAGTAAAAACCATCGTTATTCGTTAAAATTACTTTTTATGCCCTATGCTTGGAAAAGTAAGCTTTGTAAGACATTTTCAGATTTAACTTTATTAGTTGCTTACTTGCATGGAACTGCTTATTATCAATCAACTAGATATGTAAATTGTAACTAAACTTAAAAGGCTCAAGCTCGAGCCAACTTGTATTGGGTTTCTTTGGTCAGTTCAAACTTGGCGTGATATTCGAGCACGTTTTCTTTGGTTTAAGCTTGAGTTTAGCTTGGTAAAGATTTGAGCTCGAACTGAGAGTTTAAACAATTGAAGATATCGATCTAAGAAAGCAATACATTATTAGATTAGAGTGAAACTGAATACCTAAAAATATTTATAATAACTATGATCAATAAAGCCGGATCGAATTGAGATATTCATACAAAGATAGTTACACACACATAAAAACATGACACAGTTTAAACGTCGAGATTTTCTAAACTGGAACTCAACTAATGATATGCTTCAAGTTCTCTCTGAAAAATCGATACAAAATTAAAATCTATCGATATAGGATCAAGTTATAATGTAAATCACTCAATAAAGTTTGATAGCTATAAAACAATGTTTCAATCTATTCCACCAAAACGATTATACAACATTCATTCTTTGTGGTTTGAGCTTACTCAAGTTCCTTTTCTTACTGAAGTTGCTAAAGTCCATTTCTATTTTAAAACCGTTGCAATTCGGCAGCAAAATTATTTCATTTCAATCCCATACAAAATATTATTCCGTTGCAAGTTCTTTGTAATATATATACTGTTGCAAAAGCGTAGCAAAACTGTTGGAATTTGATCCGTTGCAAAAACGGTTGCTAATTTACAACGGATTTTCTTTTGTTGGAAGACCGTTGTAATTTTTTTCACCCATTAGGAATTAGTTGCAATTTTTATTTATATTGAGCGTTTATGCTACGGTAGGAATCTGTTGCAAAGCCGTTGCAAATTACCGTAGCATTAGCCCAGTTGTGTTGTAGTGCGGTTACCCTACTTTCGAACATTTTATGTAAGGACTAATGCCCTAATAGGACGATGGAACGGGTATCACAAAATTTTACAGGAAACCAATCCTTTTAACATGACACATTGTGTCATTAGTTTTTTTTAATGTGATTATACCTTGGAATGTTTTGTAAAATATATTTACTATATTACCTTGTGCCAACAATCTAAATCTGTTTCCATAGTACAAGAGATATTGAGTTTAAACTCTTAGAAGAAAAGGTGGAATTTGAAACAGCGAACGGCTATGAAATTTTAGGTCTTGAACCTAAAATCTATCTATGAATTAACTCTTCCCAACCCATAAAGCCGAAAAAAGCAACTAATACGTATCGATTACTATGCTTATATCTTAAAGCGGATCAAAAAAGGAATCTAAGAACATTTTATCTTACCATATCAAGGATTTTGTGCCTACCAGCTTCGGTGCACAAGTACGCCAACCAGCCAGAAACTAAACATCGATTATTAATGATATGCATATATGCATGCTAATTTGATCAAAAAACAGAGAACCATGCATCAAGGAGACTTTAGTTATTCCAACTTAAAGAAACATATGAAAATGACATAAAATATTATATTTGTGATATATGAATGAAAGGGACTGATGTAAGGTGTAGGTTGAACCTAGGATTTCTCATACCAATTTGTTCCGGTATAGTTTGGTAAAGTTCCATAGAAACAAATGTTTATAAGAAGCTTAGCATACGTTAATCAACATGCATATATTCTTGTTTATGTGCAATGGGGTTGACGGGAGATGAGAAGGGAGTTAGAGAAGACTTCACACAGGACGGGACTATAAATCTTAAGGGTAAACCCGTCCTAAGATCTACTACCGGTAAATGGAGAGCTTGTTACTTCATGCTTGGTAAGTGTCTAACATTATAGTGTAGACACTATGGTTCACTTGCTAATTATGTTAGTAAACATTTAAAAGGAATTTAACAAATCACTTGTCAAATCGAGCGTTATTAGAGTGACAGTTAACTTAATATGTAGGCTACGAAGTGTGTGAAAGAATGGCCTACTATGGCATAGCAACAAATCTGGTGTTGTACTTAACAAGAGAACTGCATGAAGGCACTGTGAAATCATCAAACAATGTCACAAATTGGGTTGGCACTGTGTGGATGACTCCTATTTTAGGTGCATATATTGCTGATACATATTTGGGACGATATTGGACTTTCATAATTGCTTCTGTCATTTATCTTCTTGTAAGTTTTATTATTAAGGGCCTCAAAAAGACCGAATATTTTTTATTATAGGGGCCTAAGGAATATAATTAATTATCTTCGTGTTTCATAATAACTTATTATATCAGGGCATGTGCTTATTGACTCTTGTGGTTTCACTACCATCCCTAAAGCCACCATCATGTGGAAAACATGTGACGTATCTTGACTGTGACAAACGAGCCTCGTCATTTCAAGTTGGCATTTTCTATTGTGCACTCTACATAATTGCACTTGGAACTGGCGGGACCAAGCCCAATATCTCGACAATGGGTGCAGACCAATTTGACGATTCTGAGCCTAGAGAGAAAGCCCATAAGCTTACTTTTTTCAATTGGTGGATGTTTAGCGTATTTTTTGGCACCCTTTTCGCAAATACATTTCTAGTGTACATTCAAGATAATGTGGGTTGGGGTGTAGGGTATGCTATCCCTACATTAGCATTACTTGTGGCGATTGTAATGTTTATGTTTGGGACACCGGTTTATAGGCATAAGCCAACTGCGGAAAGCCCGTTTATTAATATGGCCAAAGTTTTAGTTGCTGCTACAAGAAATAGAAATGTTATTACACCTACTGACCCTAATGAACTTTATGAGCTGAATTTGGATGACTATTCTAGTTCTGGGAAGCATAGAGTTGACCATTCCTCTTCGTTAAGGTAACAACATATTGTTTTAATACATTGTTTACATGTTATAAAGTTACATAAAGGGCTCCTTTGAGGTTTCAGTGTGGCACCATGACTAACCAATCTGTCATGGGCTTGTGATTATTGCTTTAGTTTCAATAGTCTCTTAGTCTTGCGTGTACCTATTAACAGCTTATTAGGAATCTTGGATAAACCTAACATTGTTGTTAATGTAATTTTAATCTAAATGGAGGTGACATGTATGAACTTAACGAGTCAATATGATTTTCGTTTTATCTTAAACAGTTCTAGAAAAGTTTGCAAAAAGGAGAACAAATCTAATGCGGTATAATGTTACAGTTATTCTTATCATTATTAGTACATCAAATTATGTATACACCTGTCTATAAACACGAAAATATGCTGGTCAACTTGATCGTCACTTGTTACCCAACCTGACCCGCAAATTATGTTATCTGACACCTTTCTACATGACTACTAATGCCAGCCGTTGTTGCATGTAGGTTCCTCGACAAGGCTGCAGTGAAGATCAAAGAACCATTTTCCGGATGGGAGCTATGTCCAGTGACTCAAGTTGAGCACACCAAGCAAATGCTTAAACTGGTCCCAATTATGTGTGCAACATTCATCCCTAGCGCATTAGTGGCCCAAAGCCACACACTTTTCATTAAACAAGGCACGACCTTAGTCCGGTCCATCGGACCACATTTTGATATACCGCCAGCTTGTCTAGCCCTGTTCACCACAATCTCCATGTTAATAAGCATCGTTGTTTATGACCGTTACTTTGTACCTTTTGCTAAAAAATACACCAACAACCCAAGAGGCATCACTTTACTGCAACGAATGGCAATTGGCATAGCCCTACATGTCGTTACAATGATCATTGCTAGTGTGGTGGAGAGTCGGAGATTAAACATCGCTAAAGATCATGGTATATTTGAAAAGGGGAAGATTGTGCCTATAAGTATATTCATCCTTCTTCCTCAGTTCATATTAATGGGTGTTGCGGATAATTTTTTAGAAGTTGGAAAACTTGAATTTTTCTATGATCAAGCACCCGAAGGAATGAAAAGTCTTGGGACAGCTTACTTTACAACTAGTCTCGGTATCGGGTATTTTCTTAGTAGTTTCATTTTATCGACTGTGGCTAATGTTACAAAGAGGAACGGACACGAAGGTTGGATCCTAGACAACCTTAACGTATCACGCCTAGACTACTATTACATATCTTTCACGGTTTTGTGCTTTTTGAACTTCGTTTTCTTCCTTATAGTCGCGAAAAACTTTGAATACAAAGCTGAAGCGGATGAATCGGAAAAAGAGCTGAACAAAGATGCCCTAAAGTTAATTGAACAGGTTGTTACGTCACCTGGTGATACTAAATTGTAAAAGAAATCGTTTAAAGTATGGATTTGAGTCTAGTATGAATTTGAGTCTTTGACTATTGTAAAAAGTTCAGTAAAACACAAAGAGCGTAGGACATATATATGTAAGGATGGTGAATTGGTGATTCTAATTTGTATTGTGAAGTGTGAACCACTAAAAAAGAAGTGTGATTCTTTCTTTAAAAACGGTGTGATTCTTTCTTTAAAAACGGAAAAGTGTGAGAAAATGTTCGTATATCCATATAAAAATCTAAGTGTGCTTGTCCACGTCCCGCAACGAAGTACAAGTGATCCTCATATATCTTCTCTACACTATATAACTAGTACAATACCCGTAAGGCGTCTGCCAGCTGGATTTATTCGATTCAATAAGTTTACCAAAGGCATCTGAAACTTTATTACTTTATAAAAACAAATAGCTAAAAAAAAATATAGCGAGCGAGGACATCAACACATAATCTACAGACAAAAAACAAAAAACTAACCGATTGAAAGGGAGATGGTTCCTAGTTTTGTTAAGAAAGTATAATCCTAAATCTTACTATCAAAGAATAAAATAAAATGTTTTGAAATTAATGAAACTCTTCAAGTGATCTATTAGTGAGATTTAAATTGAAAATGCAAATCTAACCTTTATGAAAACAAACATCTAAATTATGAATTTAAAAGACTGATCGCCACAATGGGAATAATTACTACAACGCAGTTTATGCTCTAATATTGTAGAGACAGCATAAAGACCTTTTAATATGAATTCAACAATTAAAAAGGTCAAATACAATCACCATCGCATTAAATAATCTTGTTTTTCTTTTCTTCTTTACATATGAGGCCTTATGACAAAACATCCATCCAATCTCTATTTCCCTGCTATATAGAATAAAAAATAAAATTAAAAAAAAATCAAAAATCATTTTTTTGAACGGGCAATCGTACAAAAACATATTATTTCTTATATTGGGTTTTGGATTTAATCCAGTAATACAAATTATTTTTCATGTTTCGATTTGCACACTCTTTTTTCCTTCTTAGATTGGCAATCAACTCATCAAGGCATCTGTGGAATTGATATTCACTTTCACGTTTGGTCTTCATTGCTGTTGTTTAAAGATGGGAAAACAACGTATAGCCTTCAAAAATGAATACTGAATTTTGTTGAATAGCGAAACCGAGAAAAATGTAGAATATGAATATTACTCATGGTATAAGATCGACATTGTTCCCAGGACTTGCTATGCGAATAAGAATAAAATTTTGGTCTTTATAATAATAGTAGACAATTGCCGTAAGATGTTTAAAGTATAAAACGAAAAATGTTAGACAATGATTATTACCGGATGATTTTCTTCATTAAAATCCTTTTTTTGTAAATGTCAGTTTAACACGATAGTTTTTTGCCTAGAAAATGAACTGCATTTGTTTTGATTCTTCTCATTGTGTAAAAGCGAAGACATGAACAACTTTAAAACATACGGGTGAGGAGGAAGCGCGAGAGATCGCGAGATATAATTATAAATATAAAGCATATGACGTATACCCCATCCGTATTTTGTTGTTTAAATGTTTTCTTGAATGTTTTGTGAAAAAAAAAAAATGTAAGAATTTCTAGACTTCTTGCTGAGCTTATTTGTTTTCAATAAAATCCGTCGTTTTAAAAAAAGCAACGTACAGGTTTCTCTTCGCCCGCCAAAATTATTTCACTTTAGTTAGGAAATTAATTATAATATGTCGTTATCTTATTTTGTCGTCACTTGAGTGATAAGATCCACCTTTTCCTCTAGTTTGTTAGTGTATCTTATTATATCTTATCTTCAAGTGTATCATTTTTTTGCTCTACTTTGTTAATAGCTATAATATAGGCATCTTTTATTTTCAATGGTTGAGATTTAATATGAAGAATATTTCGATGGCTGAGATTAAGTTTCATGCAATGTTTTTTCTCTATGCTCCGCCGGCAATAGAAAAGGAAATAGAGGAGACCATGACATATCATTACCACCTCATCGCCCAGTCAATGATGACTCATTGATGACATGGCATACATCATATAGATAACTTCTGAAAATACAATTCAAATATTTATGATTACATATTTTGAATATTGAATTTATCAAGTAACTAGATTTTTGATTTTACCTGCAATTTAGGGATATCATATCATGATGGCATATTTTGAATATTAAACTTATCAAGTCACTAGATTTTTTATTTTACCTACAATTTAAGGATATCATATCATCTAAAATTATCCCATATTATTTACAAACATCACAAACATATCGTTTAATGACCACGTATCATATCATCTAAAATTATCTCATATTTAGTCAGTACGCGATAATAAAAGAATGAGCACGGGATCTCGAAAGATATGTATTGATCAAGTATAGAGGATGAGACAGAAACAATGTAAATGGAGGAATAAATGATGAAAACGCAAGGCTTTAATGACGCTATGACGTGCTTTTTAGAACCCTGCATGCAATATAAAAGACTAATAGAGATAACGTATTGTGTAAAATAAAATTATATACGGAATATTACGAAAGTAGCCCGCCCGTTGGGCGGGTTAGAGGACTAGTATCCATATAAAACTCTAAGAGTGTGTTTGTTTCATTAAGATGTTTTTGGTCTGAGTCTGACTACCACATCTTACTGGCAAGAGATGACTATAATGTTTGAGTCTGAATGAAAAGAGTTGTTTGTTTTTTCATAATTGTCTGAATGCGATGAATAAGATGAATAAGTAGCTTGTGTAAATATGAAACAAATAAAATCAGACACACTATTTGTTTCTGGTAAAGTGTGCTCCATGATGCACGATTTTAAAATAATACGTTGGCGTAAAGATCCAAGATGGAATTGGAGTAGTGATGGAAGGGTGTGGGAAATAGTCGTTAAGAGCCAGAAAGGCCTAATCATCACCTATATATCATCTGACCGCGTTTGACTCACAACAGAACAACAAACAACCCTTACGTCTGATCGCGTCTGACCGATCAGATTCATAGGCGGTTGAGATGTTTTTTTTTAAAAACAAACACACCCTAAGTATTTGACTACATGAAAAGTCAGAGTATTTGACTGTTACCTTGCATATCTTTCACATGGTGTGGACCGTAACCATATGGGCTTGAAGAGAGATTGGGCTTTTGATTTATTAAACCCAATCTTTAAACCGCTAACATTTGACCCATATCAACACTAAACCCTCACCTCAACAACTATTAAATGACACAACACACTTGAAACCCTACTCTCATTTGCAGTCATAGCTAGCCGCCAGTTAACTCCAGCTCGAATTACTTAGGTATATTACTAAACATATGGTTTTGTTTTATATAATGCTTGATTGATTATGTTCTTTTTATATAGTCAAAGTTACTCATTTCAATAATAGTTAAGATAAGCTAATGCAATAACTCTAAGAAACAGTATGTTAGTCCATCTTGGCAAAGCAGTAGAGGCTTAGGTCAATGATCTGTTTTGAATGCTAATGGACTTATATACAAACTAATCAGTCTTTTACTGTTCTGTACTCTCATTATTATGGGAGCACCAAGTCATTCGGGCTGAAACATTTTGATATATTTATTATGTCTTTTAAAATTGCTCAATTCTGTATTGCTTTTTGAAATAATAACGAGTTAGCTTGTTTTTTGGGGTTTATAATGTTAGTGACTTGGATAAGCTGGTAAGCTCATTTTTTGGAGTTGTCAGTTTGGGTTTGGGGACTTGGATGAACTATAAGCTAGTAATCTACAAAAAATGAGCATATCAACTTTACCGAGTAGCTCTAGCCCGTTTAGCTCATAAAATAATCTAGTTCTTAATCTCTCGTAAGTAACATCTATGTTTATTGCTTGCTAGTAAGCTCTTTTTTTGTGGACCTAAATAAGCCATAAGCTTATATATTAAAAAAAGTGAGCTTATTAGGTTCTCTAACCATCACTACCTGGATTAACCCATTAAATAAGCTAATTCAAAAGCTCTCTAACTATCTTTTTGTCATGGTGCATTTATTAATCACGTGTCTTGTCAGTCCATCTTGCCAAAGCAGTAGAGGCTTTGGTCTATGATCTGTTTTGATCTGTTTTGAACGCTAATGAACTTGTAAAGTTATATACTGTTCTGGATTTTTGTGGGATCCAAGTCATTTGGGGAGAAACATTGTTTCTATTCGTATATATGAAATTGATGTTTTTATTGCGTTTTGTTAGAATTTTCTAACTGTTTATTGCTTTTTGAAATAAGCAATATGGAAAGATGTGTTTTTTTGGATTAGCTCGTCTTCTGGGGCTTTTTTGTGTTATTGGTGTTTTAGAATGCTGGTAATCTTGCTTTTTTCATTGTGAGCTTGCCTTATGGACTTAAATAAGCTCAAAAGCAAAAAAGGCAAGCTTATCAGCATTAGCATTTTAAATTGCCTTTAACCTAATAAGCCCATAAAATAAGCTATTTCAAAAACTTTCCTAAGTAACTTATGTTTATTTTTTGTTATAGTGCATTTATTTTTTATTTGCCTTGTTAGTCCATCTTGGCAAAGCGGTAGAGGCTTTGGTCTATGATCCGTTTTGAATGCTAATGGACGTATACAAAGTAATCAGTCTTTTACTGTTCTGGACTTCCAAATATTATGGGAGTACCAAGTCATTCGGGCTGATACATTTGATTCTTTTATGTTTGATGTATTTATTGTTTATGTTAAAATTTCTTATTTGTTTATTGTTTTAAATATAATACAATGATGAGCTTGTTTTTTGGGGTGTATAGTGTTATTGATGTTTGGAGAAGCTGGTAAGTTTTTTTTGAGTTGTCAGTTTGGGTGTATTGACTTGAATAAGCCATAATTTCTGAAAAAAGTTAGCATTTCAGCTTCACTCAATATCCATACATTGCTAATTCAAAAGCTCTCTAACCAACATTTATGTTTATCTTTTATTGTGGTGTATTTATATGTGTCATGTTAGTCCATCTTGGCAAAGCAGTAGAGGCTTCGGTCTATGATCTGTTTTGAATGCTAATGGACTTATATGCAAACTAATCAGTCTTTTACTGTTCTGGTCTCTCAATTATTATGGGAGTACCAAGTCATTCGGGCTGAAACATTATTCTATGATTCTATCTCTTAATAACAGTTGATATAAATCAAACTTCCGTTGCACCAGATTTTGTGTTTAAGCTTTGTCAACAACCTTGTTTTCCAACTTTTTTGGACAATTATATTTTTTAGTCGTATCATCTATTCAGGGAATGTATTAAACCGTCGTTCTCTGTTCAGAACTTTAGAAAGGCCTACAAAACACACAACCTTGAGGATTAGTCCATCTTGGCAAAGCAGTAGAGCCATCAGGCTATGAATTGTTTTGAATGCTAATGGACTTATATCAAAGATTCAGTCTTTTACTGTTCTGGAATTTCAGTATTATGGGATTATCAGTTCATTCGGGCTGAAACAGTGGTTTGCCACTAAACTTTAACCATGTCCATTTAGGTCAATTACTAATTATTAATCTAAAGTTCTAGCACCAATTGTTTATCCAATATTCCTGTACATGGTATTAGTGGATAATTGTGCTCACTGCTTTATTCAAGTTTCATGTAGTTCTCTAATGTAACACTGATTTTAATGTTTGCAGCTGTGAGAACTTCATGACGTTGTCCAGATGTCTGCATGAAGACAAGAAAATTGGAGCGATACGCTGCCATCATAAGATGTATGACTGAGTAAATGACATGGCCATGACTTTGGATCTTAGCACCCAAAAAGTCTGTCTGTACAAACGATCTAGGCCTGTATTCGGAGTTTCCTTGGGGTTGGTAAGGCGAAATGGGGCCACCCTAGCCCATTGAGTGCTCTACCTCGGGCCATCGACATCATACGCTCTACTGAAATAGATTTCGCGGAAAATACCTTGACTATTGGGAAATTTCCATTCGAGAAAGAGATGTACGAAAGTCTTTTAGTCAAATTAAACTGTCTCAATTCACATCTGGTGAATTGAAATACAGTCGGCTGGTAATGGCTTTGCCATTTTAATCGATCTTCGGCCATCCTTGCTTCCCATGAAGGGTTTTAGGGTGCATTATGTAAAGAGTTTTTGTACTAAATTAAAACATATGTAGGGGTAATAGACATCTGAATTGCGTTTTTTAATAGCGGTTCATGATGTTGTTAATTTTGTCAAAATTTGTATGCCTTTTGTGCTTTTTTCTCTTTATTAAAGAAGTGGTAATTAGTCAGTGTATTTTTTAGTACTTTATGCAATTTTAGTTTTACACAGGTTATGTTGAACACTTAACAGTGTGAAAAGAACAATATTATTTTTACTTTAATTTGTGATGAAGAATTTAACCATACGATAAATTTTTGTACATGGTCATGCAAATAACACCCACTAAACCACACCATCTACATTTTTCAACAGATGTACAAAACACACATTGCGTTTAATTTCTTCTCGCTCCACTCTTGTAAACGAATAAAATCTCCATCTCGTTTCTTCACTGTTTCATCTAATTCATTAGCATACTTTCATTTTAAGCCAACTTTTTGTGGTCGATCTAGTGGATGCTTTTTTGAAGATGGTTTTGAATATTTTTCGGCCACGATTTCCCTGTATAAATGAGTTGGCGCGAGTGTTTCCCTTGGCTGAAGGTATAACTTTGATTAAATCATAATACACTTTTTAATGTCATAAATTGTCATTATATTGCACTCTGCATTTTATTTGTGGTGCTTAAAAATTAAAAGGTAAATTTTTGTGAAGTTTAATAAAGGGTAAAAGCCATAGAATACCAACCTACTTTCTGAAACTTACCACAATGAACCATTTACTTTTTTATTATCGATATGACCAATGTACTTTCAAATTATTTTTCAACTTGAACAAAACGTTTGTACCGTTAGTTATTATGTGACAACGTTAGTCAATTTAGCTAACGATCGTTTGAGGAAGTTTCAAAAATCGTCCCTGTGGTTTTAATATATTTTTCTTTTTTTCGAAAAAAAAAATTTCGAAATTTTTATAAAAAATTTTGAAAATTTTTTTTTTTTCGAAAATTTTTTGAAAAAATTTCGAAAATTTTTGCAAATTTTTTCGAAAATATATATTTTTTTCGAACATTTTTTTTGAAAAAAAATTTTCAAAATTTTTTTCTAAACTTCTTTTTTTCGTAAATTTTTTATGTGTATAAATTTTTTTTCGAATTTTTATTATAAAAATTTTCTCGATATTTTTTATAAAAATGTGTAAAAATTTTCGAAAAAAAAATATATTTACGAAAAAAAATTTCGAAAATTTTTACACATTTTTATAAAAAATATCGAGAAAATTTTTATAATAAAAATTCGAAAAAAAATTTATACACATAAAAAATTTACGAAAAAAAGAAGTTTAGAAAAAAATTTTGAAAATTCTTTTTTATAAAAATTTGCAAAAATTTTTCAAAAAATTTTCGAAAAAAAAAAAAATTTCAAAATTTTTTATAAAAATTTCGAAATTTTTTTTTTCGAAAAAAAGAAAAATATATTAAAACCACAGGGACGATTTTTGAAACTTCCTCAAACGATCGTTAGCTAAATTGACTAACGTTGTCACATAATAACTAACGGTACAAACGTTTTGTTCAAGTTGAAAAATAATTTGAAAGTACATTGGTCATATCGGTAATAAAAAAGTAAATGGTTCATTGTGGTAAATTTCAGAAAGTAGGTTGGTATTCTATGGCTTTTACCCTTTGTTTTTTTAAGATCCATCATACACAGTTAAAACATAAACTTAACAAATAACCCAATAAAAAAACACAAAAGAATCAAATGGCAATCCGCCATGCTTTTGTCATTTCAAATGGCGCAAGGGGTGGGGTGGTAACTTGAGTTTAGCTCAAGCCAAACATTGGCCACGTAGGATCGGCAAGTATTTAGTGCCATCGTGTACCGTGTGTGATGATACGTTGATTCACGAGTCCAAATGATGAGTTTTGATTGCCGAAAACGTGTTACCTTTTTATTTGTATCACTCAAGAAATAATAGGTATCATTAAAATGTATACGACACTATCTTCTCGTAATATATTCCGATGATCAAGTCGATATCAAACATAGAAGATAATATACATGCAACATTAGGGAAGAGTATGGAGTGTGTGAAGTAACATGTATGTTAGAACATGTAGTATTATAGATTGATGTAGTAGATTGGTTATGTTGAAGCGTTCTAATTTCTTGTTATTTATACACTCAAGAAGTACCAAATAACCACGCGTGTGTGTAGGTGACGCATCAAGTACTTGCACTATTATGTGATATAATATTGGAATGAGCTAATATTTTATAATAAAACCAACCATGACAACATCCTGGTACTAGTTACTTGTAAATGTATGTACAAGATTATCCCAAACACCCCCAATCTTGCTTGTGGCACCTCAATCTTCAAAAATCAAACCCTAATTTTAATTTTTAATCCTTAATCTTTCGGATCTTCTTGTTTCTTTTGTGTAGGATTGCTATAACCCCTGTAATTGAGATTAACAACTTGTTGTTTGTTCTCATAACGAGCGTGTTAGGCGATTTTTACCTTTAGATCTTGAAATCTGTGCGGATTTATTTTTTAAATTTTTTATTTTTATTTATTTATTTATTTATTTATTTTTTTCTCGATTGCAAACCCTAATTGTTTTCTGCTTTTTGGTGCCATAAATTTTTTTTTTCCATTGTGTAATCTTGGGTGGTCTCATGGGAAAAGCACAATTCAAAGTGAGGTTGATGTCTATAGATCTCTACATCCATATTTATTACATTTTTTCCTGTCCACGTATTTATGCTAAGGATCTGTCTTAATGCATGTAAACAATCTGGACATGTGTCGATGCGTATATCCCAATTTAAGAGGTCGATGCTGAAGAGGTTTGGTTTTGTACGTTTAATTAATGTTTTTAATGAGGATGAGATTGGTTAATAACCTATGGACGATATGGGTAGGGTGGTTGAAGCTTCATGTAAGTTCTGTTAGATTTCACAGAACGCCTTTGAATAAGAAATATCATCAGCCTAACAATTATGTTGGGGTTAATAGACGTAGTACACATGTTTACCAGAAAGATATGGGACAAAGTGGAGTGGGCAACTCGTATGTTCAGGTGGTGAAAGGAAATAAACAATCTGTGGTTATGCAGAAAAGTTGATCATACCCCAACACTGGTATTGGTAAGATGAATGTTTGAACACTTCTGATCTCTCTACTCGTTGATGGGAAGGGTCGAAAGAGTTTGCATCCTGATCTAACCTTGAAGATGGTTACTGATAAGAAGTTTTCAAACAATATCAAAAATTCGTAAATGGGTTGAATTATGGTAGTGCTGGTGGAATTTGATTAAGAAGCTTCAAAAAAACTTATCCATGATACTGTGGTTTTATTGGGTCTTGGTTCTCTCAGTTGATTCAAGCATCAAAGGATTTTACTATTGAAGGAAGAATTGTTTGGGTGGAGATTGAAGGTATTCCATTTAAATTATGGTCGAACAATACATTTAAACGTATTGCGTCTAAATGGGGTGACTTATTACACATTGCTTGTTCAAGATGAAAAATGCTTTCACTCGAAAAGATGTGCATATAGACGAGGTTTGTAAGAATATTTATTGAGGCGTTCCCAAAATTATATTTTCGTAGGGTAGGTGGTTGGATTCGCGCCAAGGAAGTTACATGATGGGTTCCTGACTTCTTGGAGGAATCTGATGATGAACATGATTCAGATGATGATGTTAATGAAGGAGATTTAAATGCAGTAGACAGTGATGTGGACGAAGTCCTGGAAACGTGTTTTGAGGAGCGATCGCAGAATTTTAAACCAAAACCCACCAAAAAAAGAAAAAAAAAAAAATCCAGAGGAGTTGTTTTGGTCAATAAGGAGAATCATTCAAGGGATCATTTAACATTTATGAGTTGCTTAGTAAGAAAAAAGTCATGTAGAATTAGAAAGTGAGTCAAATCGGAACACAGTCTCACAATACCACTACAGGCTTTATAATCCAAAGGATGGTATAGAAAACATTTGCATCATTGGTCGAGAAATCCAAAGAAAAGGAATGTGCGCCGAATTTTCACAAGGTGGTCGATGAGGAAGGGGGGTAACGATGTTTTCAAAGACATTGGTTCAAAATAAGGGTTCCAAAGATGATGTAGCAGAATCGGGTTTTCTCAGGCCATTTTAAAAAATCAGTGATCCAAGTTTTACCACGGTGGATCAATATTCGAATTTGATGGAAGAATGGAGTGAAAGTGGGGCAGACTAGGGACTTATAACAGGATGTTGTGTAGAATAATGACGGAGATTATTGAATCGCAAGGGAGTGAAGGAGGGTTTTGATGAATTTTTTGTAATAAAATTCAAGGCCTGGGACCAGAAGCTAAAAAAAGATTGGGTCGAGGATTATGTGTAAATAATAAAGTGAATTTTCTACATTACAAGAAACAAAATGGAGAAGCAGGTAAAATGGAGATTTTAGTGTTAAGATGTGTTGGGGCATTTTGTTTTTATCCATCGATGCACACATCTGGTTGATCTATCGATTATGTTCATAGTGATTCAGTAGGTAACTCGGGAGGTATTCTTTGTGTGTGGGATCCTAGTTCGTACTGTAAAAAAAGACGTCACTGTGTCTGATTACTTCATTATGATTTGTGGTGTGTGGTTGAAAAATGGGTCTTGTGTGTCCTTCTCATTGTTTGGTATTTATGCTCCTAAATGAAATTAAATGAAAATAAAAAGATGTTGTTGGGACTTATTTGTACTCATTGTGATTAATAATTGGAAAGGCGAGGAGGTGATTATACAATGGGGGATTTTAATGAGGTGAGATTAAATGCTGAAAGATTTCGGGTCGAATTTTAATGTTCATAGGTTTGCAAATGTATTCAATTCGTTATCGTCAATGCTAGGGCTTGGAGGAGAATCCTTTTAGGTGGTTGTTCTTTTTCGTGATGTCATAAATCTGCCTTCAAAGATGAGCCAAACTTGATCGGTTTCCTCATTTATGAGAATCTAATGGATTACTTTGCCCAGAACTTCACTAGCAACATCTCATCGAACGGGTACTTATCAGGACTCATCGGCCTCATTTGGCTACGTGAGTCTCACTTGATTATGGGCCGAACTCCTTCTCCGATTTTTTTCATTCTTGGTTTGAAATGGAAGGATTTAATAATATTGGTTGAAGATGCATGAATGAGCTCCCTGTGGTACGTAGCTAATGCACGATGCAGTAACATGATGAAGAAATTGAAATATCTCAAACAGAAAATTCGAGATTGGAATAAAGGTAAAATGAAAAGTTCAAAAAACATAAAGCAAAACTCAAAGATGATCTTTAAGGCAGTGGATGATATTAATTGATAATGGTGATTGGCATCGATGAGGTTGTAAAATTAAGAAATGGATGGTCTTGAAATCAATTAATGATATCGACAAATTCAATCTTGGACGCGGTCTCAAAAAAGCCGAAGGGATTAAATGATCCATAGAAGGAGATGGAATTCGAGTTTTTATCACGGTGTGTTGAATAATAATGGAACAGTCAACTTAACTATTCGTGGATTCTGGTTGATGCACATGGGTTGATAATCCGACTAAGGGTTGTAATACATGTATTCCCCATCAATTTAGTAAAGATTTGACAAACCCTGCTGCTATCGAGTTCTCTTGTTTATGTACTTTTCGAATATTTTATATTGTGATCAACAGGTTGAGCTGGCACTCGATGTGTCTAAGTTGAAGTAAAGGAGGGCGGTTTTGGGATTGTGAGGACTAGATTAAAAGCCCTGGTCAGCGGTTTTCACGTTTGGTTTCTATCACGATTCTGGAAGGTGATTGAAATGACGTGTTGATGGTTAATCATTTTTACTTATGGGACATCCCTAAAGGTGGTAACTCGTCTTTCATTGCCTTTGTTGACTAATGATCCCTGATGCTTACGTGTAAAAAGATTTTAGACCAATAAGTGTAATCACGGAAACTTGACTAATCATTATTCGCAAATGATTGGCGAATAGGCCATAGTAGTTGTTTTGGGAGATATTGTAAACGAGGTGCAATCAGCCTTCATTGCGGATAGACAAATTTTAGATGGCCCGTTTATCTTAAATGAAGTGCTCCAATGGTGTAAGTCGAAGAAGAAACAATCTTTAATTTTTAAAGTTGATTTTGAGAAGGCTTATGACTCGGTTCGATGGGATTTTTTGGATGAAGTTTTGAAAAAGTTTGGGTTCGGTGATAAGTGGTGCACCTGGATTCAGAGTTGTCTTAGATCTTCGAGAGGTTCGATAATTATTAACGGTAGTCCAACGGCGGAGTTTCAATTTCACAAGGGCTTAAAACAAGGTGATCCGTTATCTCCTTTCTTGTTCATATTAATAATGGAAAGTTTGCATTTATCGTTTCAAAGAGTGGTGGATGCTCGTATGTTTAAAGGCATAACGTTTAAGTTCTTCGTTGCATGCTTTCCCATATGTTTTACTGCGGATGAGATGTGATTTTTGTGGACAATGGTGCGATGACAACATTAATATCTAGTTCAGGTTCTGGAATGCTTTTTTCATGCGTCGGGTTTGCATATTAACATGAACAAAAGTAAACTAATGGGGGTTCTTGTGGATGATGAAAAAGTTAAGCAAGCTGCCTCAAAACTAGGATGCCTTATTCTTAAACCGCCTTTCTCCTACTTAGGTTCGAAAGTGGGTGGTTCTATGCATAGAATTCAAGCTTGGAATGAGGTAGTAGATCGAGTGTATGCTCGCCTATCCAAGTGGAAAATGAAGACGCTTTCAATTGGAGGAAGGTTAACTCTCCTTAAATCGGTCTTAGGATCGATGCCTATATATCACATGTCTATTTTTAGAGTCCCTATGAGTGTTCTTCGCAGGTTGGAATCCATTCGTAGTCATTTTTTTAATGGTCATGATCCCAATAGCAAGAGAACGTCTTGGGTTAAATGGAAAAATGTGTTGGCTTCCAAAGAGAAAGGTGGCCTTGGTGTTTCAAGTTTGTATGCATTGAATAGAGGTCTTATGTTCAAATGGGTGTGGAGGTTCTTTACTCAAAATACATCTTTATGGTCGAGGGTTATCAAGGCGATCCATGGAGAAGATGGGAAAGTGGGGAAGCAAGTGAAGTCTGCTTTCCCGTCGTATTGGATGGACATAGTGCATGAAATCAATGTTTTGAAGAATCAAGGTATTAATCTTCTTAACTGTATGCAAATGAAACTGGGAAACGGGGATAAAACTGCTTTCTGGGAAGACATTTGGATTGGTCATATCGTTCTTAAAGATCTATATCCTCGTATCTATGCTCTAGAGACATGTAAGTTTGTGAAGGTTGGCACAAAGTTGACTCAATCCAGTTTGGACTTTTCTTTTCGTCGAAAACCCAGGGGTGGTATCGAACAGGAGCAGTACGAAGCTTTATTGGTTCAGGTCCAAGACGTAAACCTTGTTCCTGTGTCAGATCGTTGGAAATGGTCCTTGGAGAACTCGGGTGATTTTTCTGTTGCTTCTGTTAGAAAGATGCTAGATGATAAAATGTTGCCGGACGTAACTACAAAGACACGGTGGATAAAACTTGTCCCTATTAAGGTGAATGTTCATGCGTGGAAAGTTAAGATTGATTCATTACCGACGCGTTTCAACATTTCTCGTAGAGGTATGGATATAGAATCTATTACGTGTTCTATTTGTGACAATGAGGTGGAGTCGTCTAGCCATTTATTTTTTAAGTGTAATATGGTTAGAGATATTATCCGAAAGATAACACGATGGTGAGATATTACTTACATAGAGGCCGACTCATATGAAGATTGGTTAAATTGGCTTGTGAATCTTCGCTTATCTTCTAATTATAAGCAGTCTCTCGAAGGTGTTTTTTACGTAATGTGGTGGCATGTTTGGCAATATAGGAACAAGTATATCTTTGAAGCGGTTTCTTCTCCAAAGACGATGATTTTTGAGGATATTGTGTCTCGGTCTTTTTATTGGTGTCGTAATAGATGTAATGCCTCGTTTAGTTGAAACGATTGGCTTAAAAATCCGTACCTTGTCGCTTTGTAATTTCTAGCTTCTTGCTAGTGGTTTAATAATATATTGCTGTTAAAAAAAAATGTATGTACAACCTTTTCACTCACAAGATTCTTTTGAAGTTAATATCTTCTACTAGACAATAATAATATGTTAATATACTTGGTGATAGTCTTATATTAAAATATGTAATTGGTGTATGCCTATCAAGCCCTATACTTTATACACGTCAGATATAGTTTCAACAATTATAAACTCAATGATCTCGCTTTTACAAGGCTTTAGTTGTTTCGGAGTATAATGTCTTTTTAATATCAAGATGTCGAGTTTACGCTTATTTGTTTTTGGATTTGTGCCGCTTTGCGCAATGATGTTTTGCGTCTTTTAAGCGGACTGTCACACCCCGTCAAGACGGAAACGCGAGACGTAACATGATAGACATCATCACAACACATTGATATCAACAATAGAGAATAACTAGAATGCAACTAAATAAAATCCAAAGTGTTACGACGACACCTAACACAAGAGGGGGTCTTGTATTGAGGTTATTCGCACACACAATACAGACATATAATTAAATCCAAACATAACAACATGATTATTCAAAACTTTCAAAGTACGAAAAATATGAAATGAAGTCTCCAGAAAAGAAGGCTTCATAATGCAGATTTCCTAAAGTCTCTTTCTAGCCACGCAAATTAACATCCTTAGCCTCACTATGCTCGCCTGAAAATGATACTTTAAAACGTCAACATAATGTTGGTGAGATTCATAGGTTTAACACGAATACTTACTCTTGTTGCGAATCATAAACATTAGGACATACAAAAATATTATACACAAATGCAAGCAATTAAATCATCACACAATCAATTACACATTCGGGCTTAGATTAGCACTAGCACTACAAGCAACCAATCTCACCCAGAATGTACCACATAGCATGGGGTAGGCGTACCCCTTCGATTCATCCCGGGTAGGCGTACCCCTCCGATCCATCATGGGTAGGCGTACCCCTCCGATCCAACAATGCATACACATAAGCCATATGATATCAAATAATGTCCAAAACCAAGTAAAACAATTATTCGCAGTAATTAAAACATTTTAAAACCATTTAATATCATTTTCACCCCAAGAAAACATAGAAAAAGGGGCTATGAATACTCACATCAAACTTCACGAATGCGTACACAATTTCCAAGCAAAGTCTACACAACAAAATTTACGGGTTACACATGATTAAGGATTCACGGCCATAAACATGTAACATTTCAATTGATGGATACTAATGTCTATATTATGCTTATAAACACCCCCACCATACTTCTCATACTTTATTTATACTCTAAAAACCTTAAATCCTTTTATTCAAGTTTTCAGATTATAGCAGAATTTTATAGTCACTTTATGGCTACTAATAAAATACTAAACGACCTAATTAGACTTCCTTACTGCATTTCTCACATCTTCAATGGGTTATGTAACTACTGTGATTTTTAGAGAAAATAATAATGAATCTAACTATTTTTAAAAAATTCAACATCCTAATGTGTCCCGAAAGTGACCTGATTCGACTATCAAAAAGTTTGACTTGACCAGACCCATTTAGACACTTGGAAAAAATCTACAAAAATTCCAGAAATTCTTAGACATCATAAAGTTACTACTGTAGCAATCTCATCAATTAAAAAAATGTTTTGATATGGTTTTTGACCTCACAAACACAACCCAGAATCTGCCCTAAAAACTCAGATTTGACAATGAATCTTGTAAAATTATTTTGGCTGACTTCAACTCACTTTTAATTCATGAAACCACCTGGGTTAGAAAGTAGACTCTTTGTAGATAATTTAGAGCTCAATAAAATCAATAAAATCTATTCGTATGACCGAGTTATGACTCTCGCAAGATGACTAAAAATTCTGCCCAGATTTTAATTTCGAATTTACCATAATTAAACCTAGTTAAACCTACCCATAAGCTAATTAATATCCCATAATTAATAATAGATGATTATTACTTCATAATTACAGAATTTTTATTAACCCTAATTGTAACCATTGCCCTTTTTGTGAGTTTTGAATGTTCTAATTTAGTCCTTTGTCTATTTGACTTTTGTCAATTTTGTTAGAACCTGTACCGTGTTGACGGTGGTGAATTTATGTGATTAAAGTATTTTGTGTTATATGGTGTATAATAATCATTTTTAAAGGGTATTATTATGTTGATTATGTTTCAGGTGGTTTGACCCGTGAATTGTAAGAAATGCCGAAAAACGAGTCCAGACACGTTTGTTAATGTTCAAATGAGTTTTGGGGAGTATAATGTGGAAATATATCTTGTAAATACTCTAAGTTATTAGAAAAGTATTTTTAAGATTAATAAAAATACTAAGTAACTTCGAGAAATATTTTACGATCAAGATTTTTGAGTTTTAAGTGAACCTGACACAAAAAGAAGGCATCTCGAGCCCCTAGGATACCCTATAGCCGGTTTCAAAAGGCATTTTTTTTAGCAACCATGGTCCCTAGTGGTACAAGTCTTGGCTTATATGATTTGTTTTTATCTCATTTCAAACATATACTTCACAAAATAAACACACACTCTTTCTCTCCTTTTTTTTCTTGCGTCCGACCTAAGCACCCACACACACACACACTTTATTTTTCAACTTTGATAAAAAACATGAAGAGTCTTGGAGTATTGGGTTGATTATAGTGCTCGGGTTATTGTTAAAACTACGTTTGGGTAGTCGGTTCGTGTTCGTTCTCGCTCTTTTGAAACCCTCTTTGTAAGTTTATCAAATTTTGATTTAACTTGTACTTTTATGTGTTATATGATGCGTAGATGTTAGTTGTACGGTTCGTATGTTAAAAATCGAAAGTGAAAAGTTTACGAATGGATAACTAGGGCACGTTTTGGGTTCGAACAAAAATAAAAATAGTATAAAGTTTTGTTAGTTTTGGTATTATGGTCGTGATGGTTGAAAAACATTTGCTTGCTATGTAGCTTATTTTGTTTATAGCTTATTGGCTTATTTATAAGCATTTCATGGCTTATTTTGAGCTTATTAGCTCTCGAAAATTTTGAGGGTATTGAGGAAAGTGTTTTTGGTTATTACCCTAGTATGTCATATTTTTGTGGACTATTTTTATAGCTTATGGTGATAACCAAATATGATACGTAGCTTATTAGCTTATATTTAAGCTTATGGAATTAGTTTTGAAGCTATTGGGCTCACGGCCCAATAAGCCTCAATAAGTCGTGGCTTATTGAGTGCTTATTGTGGTCCGAATTACTTTGTTACTTATTGTACAAAGATGCTAAGAAGACAAACAAGATGTCATATCCCAAATTCACAAAGATCATCGTCGATTACTTCTTGTCAAAGGACCAGTCTATTTCAAGGAGAAACAAGATGTTTTGGCACACTGCTTGAGATGATACCATGTTTAATTCTATGAGATGTATCTCCAGACATGAAGATACTCAAGTATATGGTACCATTCTCCCAAAGGAACTAACAAACCAAGCAATGTTGGAATCCAATACTTACAAGACATACTACGCTTTTGCTTCTGGAGAGAAAATACCAAAACCTAAGTACGTTCGAAAGAAAGTTGATTCTGATACATCACCTAAGCAGAATCATGTTCAAGCTACTAAAGGTACCAGAATCAAGTCTAAAGCTAAGGTGTCTAACTCTCACAAGAAGAAGCAACCTGCAAAGAAGCCAAAAGCCAACGGATTAGCTATATTGTCTGAGGTTGCATTAACTAAAGTTGAACAACTTAAGCTGGCTACCAAAAGAAACAAGACACAATTTCACAGTTCTCATGCAAGTGGCTCAGGTGATGGAGTTGACACTCAGTCAAAGGTTCCTGATGAGCAACATTGTATACTAATCTAATTACATACTTGAAGAGAGGAAAAGAGGTTGTTTTAGTAAGAGAAAGGGTTGGATGAATACTTAGAAAGAGAAAGTAAACATAAGATAGAAAATGTATTATGTGTGAAAAATGAACAACCAACCACCTCTCCAAGGCATGGAGAGGTGTTTATATACTTACAATGGATCGTGGGCTTAGGCCTTCATGGGTTTATCCATAGGCTTTTAGCTAACTAGCCTAGTAAGTTTCAAAAATTAACTTAACGAGCTAACTACAGTTATCTATAGAAGTGAACAAAACTTTCATGTTCCTAACAATCTCCCCCTAAGGGAGGTCACTCCATTTTACAAAATTTTAAGTCTAACGTACTATGCTTTAGTCTTGAGCTTGTAGTCTTTAACTTTAACCATTAACTTATGATTTGATGTAGTGATCATTGACTTTAGGCGTGAGCTTGTTCCTTTGACTTGAATGTGAAAATGTGATCTTGAACATCTTGAGATCATAAACCAAGCATAATCTCATATCTCCATCTTGTAAACTTTTCCTTCTTGTGACCTTTTAACTTTTGGACTGACATGCTCATACTTTTCGTGATATGTTAACTTGAAAAGCTTTAATATTGCATCTTTCTTGAGGTTCTTTAACTATAACACTTTGTCACTTCGAGAAAGACATTCGGCATCAGAGTGACAAAAACTTCTTTGAAATTCTTTGACTTTAATACTTTATCACTTTAAAAAAGACGTACGGTATCAGAGTAGCGGAAGTCTTGAAAAATGTACTTGAGCTTTCATGACGTCTTTATATTTGTCGGTCGGGTATGAGCATGTGGCTATGAATCATGCCTCGTCAGAAATCAGCTGCACAAATCGTCAGGATTACCTGTAGGTTTAGGTTAGTAATAATCAACAGCTATGGACGAGAGTGTCTTTATCACTTCGTCGAATATGGTTGTAATAACCATGGTTCCCCGTTGATCAGTATAAATACTGCTTGTGATCAGGTAGAATTCCGAGGAATCTTCTTGACAGGGTTTCGCAGCTATACTAGCCGTTCTCATTACCGGAGCGTCTCAAAGTAGACAACACGGTATGAATGAACCAGCAAGACGAAGTCTCACCGATTGAATAGAAAAATCAATTTGAAAATCAATCGACGTGTCACTTATTAAAGTAGTTTTGTGACACATCGAGAGTGTTAATCATTTCAAAATTCATCATCAATCATCAATTCATAACCTGGAACAAGTTTGAGTCTTATAAAATCGCACCATCATTTCTTTCTAGTTGTTACAAGTTTGATTCATATAGAATTGCACAAGTCACCTACCATTAGCTTGTTTGATGTTGGCTCAAGCAGGATTTCCATCTTTACTGTGAATTATATCACTCGGATGTTCTGGTAAAATCACAAGGATAATGCATAGGACTCTTAATATATATCTTGTTATTCACATTATGTGACTAAGCAAGCATAATTTGACAAGTATCCTAATGAGATTTATGGATGATCTCTTTTGGCTCTAGACTCAATAGTGCACTTTGTTTTTGGTGATCAGAGGCTGGAGCAGACTGCCACTTTTTCAATATCAACTAACTCAGAATGAGAAAGTTGATAGAAATGCGTGTAATCTCTGTGAGAAATGAAACAAGAGTCTGTTGAGAGACCTTGATTGGCTAGGGAGGGTTGTGCATAGCGTCACTAGGTCCATGACTGTCTTCAATGTCAGAAAACAACTTAGTGTTTCTGATAGATTATGTATTGACCCGGTTTCTGCCTAAGTGTATGGAGGGCTTCTTTCTTTACACCATTTATCCTTACATTTCTTTTTCATTCTTCAACCTCTTCAATGCTTATCGAGACTTCATAATTAACACCTTGTTGGGTTTATTCCAGTGTTAGCTCCATCTCAGTCAGCATTATTCTTGATTCTCACTTTTTCTTCTTTTGAATCATACCTAAAGACTTCTATACTATCTAGTGGATATCCCTGGGTAGATCCCTCTGGTTTTGGCTGGATCATATGATTTGAATAACTATACCTAACCGCTTTATAACTTCATAAAATTTAAGTACATGGTCGGTCTTTTAGGTATTTCATCATAATCCTTCCAAAATCATTGAAAAGTTCAATCAAAGTGTTTGATATAAATATCAAAAGATTTACACTTTGAGAGTTTTTCATCATCACTAAAAGCTCCCCCTTAACATGTGCATCGTAATCATAGTACATGCTAAGTGTGGAGTGCATTGAGTCCATTTTATATGATCACATTTCAGTATAAATTAGATTTAGTTTAATCACATTTTCTCTCCTTATCCAAAATGTTAATCCGTTGATATTTTGGATATCAATTGATTAAACGTTCGGGGACAAAATGTTACATAATCACTATTAGGAACATTTTAATGCTCCCCCTTAATTTATGAGGGTATATAAGATAGTACTGAGTACAATAATTTGAAAAAATTTGAATTTACTAAGAAATTCTTGAAAATTTTGTACTCGAGCACACCTTAATATCACCATAATGTCTACACTACATTTATACAAATTTCACAAGTTTTAATTATTCACGAGGATTGACCTGTTATGATGAGGACATCATATGATAAATCATATGGTCCTCTACAGCAGCCGAAAGTCACCCTCGTACGGTCTCCCACCAATAAATTTCCCCAAGTTCCGCATAATCCTTCTGGTCTTGAGCTGTTTATGAATTGCCTAGATTATAGCTCTTGCTTTATCTCTGTCACTTTGTCTCCAGATAGTCTATGACAGATACTTCATCTGGATTCCCTTTAGACGATCATTAAGAGCAATCCGAACATCATTGAGTGTCCCATCACTAAACTTGTAGAGTTCATCAATACGCATCAATTTGTTCTTCTTGTCTTTATTCTGGTAAATGAAACCTCTGGGATTGGAGTATGCTGTATAAGCTTCCCTTCGTTTAATATTTGATTTGTATGTATCCGGATTTGTGAGGTTGAGCTTCTTTTGGTAACTTTCGACACCTAATTGAAGATCTTCCACACGCCTTTGGATGATAATGCTTCTTGTAAACATTCGCAAGGATACATTAAAAGCTAGGCGTTCTTCAACAGTGAGATTTGTCAACTTGCCTTAAACAAGAAGAAGCAGCATGTCTTTGATGTCTTGAATGTGAAGCCTGTTGAAATCGCCTTCTTTGAATTTATACAGCTTGTCATCATCTCTAAGAATAGTGATCCAATCTAGATGCTTGTAATTATGCCATTTGACAATTTGAAGCTTTATGACAGCAATGATTCTTCCTTTGGAGTAGACATCACGAGTAGATTCCTTGTTAGCAGCAAATCCATAGAATAGTTGTCGTTTTTGACCCCAATGTGAGATTCCCTAAAGTACATGTTTGTCGTAGCTAACCGGCACTTGACTCCACATTCTGTTAGGGACCAAATATTCAATCCATTTGGTGTGCCTATAATCTGCAGCCTTGGTCTTCATCACTGAAGTTGTATATATTTGGCTTGAGACACCACCACTTAGATACGCAAGGTTGTTGTTGATGAAGTGATCAAAAGGAATGACTTGACGACCTCGAGAATTAGGTATCAATGGTAATGGCTTGCGCAAATCATGTGGATATTGCTTACCTTCAGGGTTGTTCTAGTCTAATTAATCAGTGGTTGCCTTGTAGACTTCTTCAAACAAATATTCTAGCTCTACCAGACTTTTGCATGATCCTTTCATTAGTTCGAATGTTGAACCGGCTAATAATTCGGGAGTCAGTGTATCAACTTTAAGCCTATTCATTATAAATGCTGAGAAGTCTAGAGGAGTATCAATCGGCTCATTAAACGACTCACGGGTATCTTCTTTCTGAGACAAAGTGCTTACCCAAGGTTGAACAGGTCCATAAACAGCAGGCAAAGTCTTGTTACAATCATGATTGGGAGTAGGAGGTTTTGCCAGTTTTTGAAACCAATCAGGAAGTTGAGAGGTCTCTTCATTAGGTTTATCTTTAGCGTCTCCTGTTACAAACTCCTGATGTGCGGGTTCTTCTAAATCTTTGGCTGTGTTTATTGGCGCCTCTGCTTGAACAGACTTGTCAGCAGACTCGTGATAAGATTTGGACCCTTTAGTAGACTTGCCAATTGTCTTGGAGGTCTTTTCCTTTGGTCCACTGGTTGACTCTGGTTCTTTTCCAGCTCTTCTTCTCTTGGACCCTCGGTTTGATCCAGCGTAGGGTTCTTCATCTTTATCCTCATCATCTTAACATCTTTTAAATGTGACCGTATCTCCATATGTGTCAAGTATAAGTTTGTTACTTTCGTAAGCGTCAAC
Organism: Tanacetum coccineum; assembly: GCA_026074375.1. NCBI lineage: Eukaryota > Viridiplantae > Streptophyta > Magnoliopsida > Asterales > Asteraceae > Tanacetum > Tanacetum coccineum. Next base: position 5,281 of record BQNB010026880.1, on the reverse strand, counting down.
TAATGCTTTGTAGAGATTCTTCTATTCATCAGATATGTGGATTGACTTATTACTCTCCATCTTATCTATGAGAATTTTCTTTAGCTCAAGTTCAGATAGGTTGGCGACTACAACATAGGATGTCTTAGATTCATTGGATGAACAAGTCAGAACCTCAACTTCGAGTTGTTCATTTATAGTCTTCTCAATTTTTGGGAAAATCTTAGAGACTTATGCTTTAACTTGTTCTTTGACTTGATCCTTAATTATTTTCTTAATGTTGTCATCAAGTTTATTGATGACGTCTTCATTTTCAGCTTGAGATTCATCTCTGAGTCTATCAGACTGTAACTGAACAACTGTTTTGACGGCTTCATGCATCTTGTTGGCAAGGTTCGCATCAAGAATACCGAGAATTGAAGAAACTGCTGCAGCAAATTGGTTTGTTTACTTAAATTTCGAGAAGTTCGGTTCTAAAGTTTTTAGTCTATGGTTAAACCCGAATATGGAACCTAAGTTAGGAAGATCTTGTAGGGAGGAACTTGGAACGGTTGTTGGTGTGGGAACTGGTGTTTGTTGCAAATGTGTAATGAGAGGAATGATTGGTGGACGAAGTGTTGTTGCAGACGAAAGAGGTGTCTTAGCAATAGTAGTAACCAAAACATCTACCAAGAAAGTTGACTCAGTGTTAAGATTAAATATAGAGTTAATACCTGTATCTAGACTAGGGTTGAGCATGTTAGAAACGAAGCCAGATGACACAGAAGAACTCTGTTGTTGACCTTCAGGATTGACCGGAGTTATAATCACATGAGTGTCTTCTATTACTTAAGTAGTTTGAATGATAGTGCGTGGAGCATCTGTCATTTCAATATCTCTTCCTTCCAAATTGACGTTCACGTCCCTATATAATTCATTCACTTCGTCCTCTTCATTTGTCTCTTTTTCATCCAGTTCTTCTTCCTCAACATTCGCACCATGAGTGACTTCATCACTTTCTTCATCATTAGTAGATTCATAATGAGAAGGTGTTTGAACCCTCAGATCTGAACCCTCTTCTTCATTATCTTCTTCATCTTGTCTTTCTTCTTGATCTTGAGTGGAGAACTTGGGATGAACAAATTCATCACCATCTTTGTCTGAATTAGTCTTCTCATTATCATCATCTTGACTTTCATCATCTTGATTATCAGCATCGTCATCATCATGATCACTCATTGCTACTTCATCATCATTTTCCTCGTCACTGGACTTCCAAGAGATTTGCTCATCATCAGATTCATATGTTGGTACATCGGGAACCCCTGGTTTATTACCAGTTCCTTCATCTATACCTGAACCGCTGGTGTGAGAGTAGTGAGTTTGTATCAAGCTTCTCTTTGTGGCCAGCTCCATTTGTTCAGCTTCTGTTAAAGCAACCTTAGATAACACTGTTAGACCTTTAGCTTTAGACGTCTTTGCAGGTTGCTTCTTCTTGGCAGGTTTAGCCGCCTTTGCTAAAGTCTTGAGTCTTTTGCCTTTAGCAGTTGGAGGAGTCTTTGTCTTGTCAGATTCAACTTGCTTCTTCTTGACACTTGCTTTTGTTTTTGGAGGTTTAGCTCCTGAAGCAATGACATAGTACTCTTTGTAGGATTCGGAATCTTTGATGGATTCATTTGTCAATTCATCAGGCAAAATGGCACCATATAGCTGTGTGTCCTTATGCCTAGAGACAACCTTTATCGTGGTGAACATTGGGTCATCCTTGGCAAAGTGCCAATTTACCCAATTTCTTCTTGGAATTGATGAATCCTTAGTCATGAAGAAGTTGACGATGACCTTGGTGAAGCAAGGGTAGTACATCTCATTACTCCTCTTGACATTCTTGTTCTCTACTTGATAAATAAAGTCCTCCCAAAGAAGGTAGGCATAGTCTACATTCTTCTTATGGTACATGCCCCAAAGGATTTGAGCTTGAGATAGTTAAACACTGTCATATCTGGTACTTTTACCACTCAGACATTTGTTGATGACCGCAGCAAATAATCTTCAGGGTTGATGCAGCTTGTTGACATTGACATTGGTTATCACCTTTATCTCTCTACTGTGACCAATATCTTTAAGAAACGTAAGGATTTCTTCTTTAAAGGGTAGTTCCGCGAATTGCTGGTCAAGGAGTTTAGGGCATATTTTAGGCATTTCTCTGAAGTACCCAAGATTCACAATATGTTTCTTATTGTTCATCTTGAAACGAATCGAGTGGTGATGAACTGTAGCAGTGGCCCAAAACTCTTGCATGTATATTTCTGGAATATCCGCTGTGATCTGGAATGCCTTGTAAAAGGGAGTGAGTTTCAAAACATCATACACCACTTGAAGAGTTGCTTCTTTAGAGTTGAGGTCTGAGCTTAGTCGAAGATTACTTTAGCCAATCTTGAGTCTGTTGGCAGGAGCGACTAAAGAGTCGTCCAATGCAATTTGTTGATCTCTTGTGATGTCCATGGTTTTGCTTAAGAAAGAATTGATACAGTTTTTATATATAACCAAGTTTATATATAACTATATAGACCTTTTATGTGAACATTTTATGTTTTATCATGATGTGAAAATTTTCTTTAAGTATTAGAACCTCTAAGACTTTTAGCACTTGTAAAGATCTATTCCTCTGAATGGCAACTTAGATAGACTTATATGCTTAAGAGATTAAGGCAATGACTTTGACAATTTAGGAATCGTGGTCTTTCTAACTAGTAGAGAATTTTAGATATCCTAAGTCGTATTTTTAGTTAACCTTGATTTGACCTTGTTTTTAAGCCTATTTTTAACTCAATTAGATAGCATAATTAACCAATTTTAATTAGCCTACTAATTTAAGTTTTAATTTGCCTTCGATTTAAAATTTTGATCTTAACTGTTTTTGGTCTAAATCTATTAGATCGGTTCCTTAAAGATTTCACAAGATAAGTTCCTTAATGAGAACCACTAGATCGGTTAAACAAATCTACTAGATCGGGTCCTTGATGTGAAAAACTAGATCGGTTCCTTAAGAACGATAACTAGATCGGGTCCTTAATATGAATGACTAGATCGGGTCATAAATCAAATCTACTAGATCGGTCCTTAAGGGACTTGACTAGATTGGTCCTCAAGCGACTTGACTAGATTGGTTCCTTAAGGAAAATGTCTAGATCGAGTCCTAAAAAAATGACTAGATCGGGTTCTTAAGAATATGACTAGATCGGTCCTCAACTATTTTGATTAGTTCAGTTCCCAAAGAGACTTGATTAGATCGGTTCCCAAAGAGACTTGATTAGATCGGTTCCTAAAGGGAAATGACTAGTTCGGGTCTCAAATGTTATAACTAGATCGGTTCCTAAGGGGACTCGATTAGATCGGTTCCCAAAGGAAAATGACTAGTTTGGGTTCTCTCACAAAATTCACAAACACAATTTAGTTTCACTTACACTTGTTTGTATAACATTCTTAGTATAAGAACAACACATAGGAACATAATAACAACTTGAAGCAACAGAATCATCAAACGTATACACAAAATGAGCATTTTAATACATAATAGCACATATATTCAACAAGCTTCAACCATTGGTGTTATATGAACACTTAAGCACATTCAAGAAAGTTTTATTAAGCTGCCTAATACAAAACCCATAAGTTTTTTACAATATCTCCAAAAAAACCTAAATTTTCGAGCAAATAATCAAGCTTATCTCATTCATATGATCACCGCACATAATTCTACATTAAAAGAGTCCTCTACATACTAAAGCGATCATAACCCCTCAATCAATTTGATGATTTATGCACTTTTGATTTTAAGAAACCCTAATTCAAGAATTAGGGTTTTCGAGTTCAAAACTAAATAAAATCCCAATTTCTTCGAGTTATGAATAGTTTAGGAGGTGTAGAACGATTTATTAGTTATACCTTAAGCGAGATAACGACTGAAAGATGAGAACTAGTAAAGGCGATTTCGAAGTGAGGATGAGGGAGGGAAAATATTTTCTTAAGTGTGTGTTTCTGTGTGTAAGTGATGAGTGGGTTGGGTGGTGTTATGAAACAATTTTCGTTTTGTACACATTCAACCCCTCAAGTTACTTAACCCTTTAAATTTTTATTTATAAGATTTATTACCCAATTATAGTATAACAATTGGCACAAGTAGTCCCTAATGTTTTTAACTAGCATACATAACCTCTTAATTCACACTTTAACTCCCTAAAGGCATAAACACATAACATATAAGGCACATATAAGCTAAAACTAATTAACTTTCCTTAAGAATGATATTCCTTATTGTTTAAAACCTTTTTCTGTTTAAACACATTATTATTATGAAGAAGATTGGTATGTGCTTAATTACACATACCTTGTACCTTTAAAAACGAGCTAAAATAACCAAAAACGGACTTAAAACGCCAAATATACGCTTGTTTTGCTAATTGTATTGTGCAGGAACGGATAACTAAGAAAAGGACGAAAAACAAAGCCAAAACGACAAAACCGGACTCGGAATGGAAAAGACTGTGAGAGACAAAGCCAAATCGAAGCCGAAAAGTCAATCAAGTCAAAAAGTCAACAGAAAAGTCAACTGGTCAAAGTCAAAGTCAACCCCGACAAATCCAAAAGTCAACATGTGAAGAAATATAAGTTTGAGGGTTAAAATTGCCAAACCCTAAACTAGTATTTATAAGAAGAAATGAGAAAAATAAAGACAAGGGCCAAGCTGTCAATAGGGGAAAGATATACTACAAGGGGAAAAACTGTCAAGTCCAAAGACTTGTACCACCAAGGACGTGTGGTGTAAGTAGTGAAATAACCCTTGGGGACTTGTTTTGCCAAGTCCCCAAAAGGTTATAAACACAAGGACGAATTGTGCAATCGACCATATATCCCTCAAGGACCAACCTTGCCAAATGGGTAAACTTGTACCCTGTCACCCCAACACCTTTTCCCGCCATTTTTGAAACCCAAAACCCACTCACGGGTTCGCCTCAAACCTTTTACCCTGTAACCTCAATTCTCCCATGGACAAACCCTTCACCCCTCCTCCACTAAACCCCTAGTCCTATTTGGCAATCCCACTCTTTTCAAGATTGATCCAACGGCTGTGATAATCGATTATTGATGAAATTGAAGGGCCAGGATTTGTTTGCTCTCCCCCTCTCACACAACAAACACAAAGCCTCAGTTATAAAAGAAGAGGAAGACAGAAGAAAAGAGTGAGTTTTTAGAGTTAGTTTTAATTTCAGTTTGTAATTTTTTTTCGTATTTTAAGCATTTTCTTTTAAGCTTTTAGAAATCA
>BQNB010026879.1:0-58168 GCA_026074375.1 Tanacetum coccineum | reverse complement strand
TTGAGATATCTTAGGAATATATTTCAAGCCGACTAGGACTCCTTAGTCTATAAAAGGAGGCTCTAGGGCATTAGTTGAAGGGGCCAATAACATATCTTCACAAACACACATACACAGATCCAGAGATTAAGAGTCTTGTAAGCTTCAAGGTTGTAAACCCTAGTACTAAGATTGAGTACTCGTATTATTATCATTAATAATATTGAAGCATTTTGTTACATCTTGTGTTCATTGATTCATATCTACTGTTTCATTGATAACACTTCTAGAGTGTTAAAGAGTAGATTCCGCATACTCTTTGATATACACACAAAGTTTCTACTATTGTTATTTTGTATTTATCCAAGGTAACATACTCTTTACAAGGTAAAGAATCGATCTAGGATTGGGATCAACAATGCTGAATGAGCCGGATGAGGGCTCTATTTATAGGCTTCAAAAGGTTTATGGCATAACCCTTATGGGATGTTACGCCGTAATCTTGCTACGTAATCCTCCCATCTTTTAGGCATAAAAGGGTGTTACGGCGTAACCCTGTCGCCTATGTTACGCCGTAATGCTGAGTCAGACACATGATCTCTAGTATATTTGAATATTGCGGTGTGATCTTGGAGATACTTTATATGTGAAAAATCACATGTCTTTTGTATATCAAAAATGATCCTTAAATGATCAAAATGTGCAAAAATATGCTTCTATTTGTATATTTGGTTGTTTGTGAATGTGTAGGTATGGATATTGCAAAAATCACAAGTAAACGGTCAAAACCAGACAAACACAAACACGGGAACGGATAGAGTACACAAGAGCCGGAAGTTTCTAGCAAAAGGTCATCAAAAGTCAACCCTTGGTCAACAATGGTCAACCCAAAAAATACCAAAACCCTCAAAATACCCTTAATGTTAACTCATTTTCACCAAAAGTCCTTAAAACCCTAACACCATTAGTCTTTTATTATAAAGACTAACGGTCATTAACTCCTTATAACTATAAACCATTAAAACCATTTACACGGCCCATTCCTTTTTAATAAAACCATGGCCCATTCCCTTTACACCGGGCCCAAGTCAACACCCACACCCCCGGAGTCAACCAAAGTTATAAAAAGGAAAAGAAAAGAAGCGGGAAAAACAGTTTTTACTATTCACCCGTCTTCCCTACTTTTACCCTGCCTAAAGTACTTGATTAAAATTCAATTAACCAATCATCCAAGTACAAAGTTCCATAGGGAAGACGTCACAAAGGCTCCTGATTGGTCAAGATGTCAAGGGGAATGACACGTTGGCTTCAAACAAATATACAAGGAATGGATTTTTACACTAAAACTAAGCCTAAAGAAGCACAACAGCCTCTGACACATGGATTACCATGCTGGCAATCCGTGTGATCACATTTTGATCTAACGGACAAGATTGGGCAGCTAATGATTGGAAGCAAAAAAGGGACATGATCATTTGGAGCGTCTAACAGACTTGAAGACCTAGAATCTTCCTTCTCCTGCTATAAATACAAGCATCCTTTCAGTCACAAAGGGCATCTAGGAGTAGTTAGTTTTTAGCAGCTTAGTGTAGCTTTTAAATTTAGCAAATGTAATTTTCAATTTAATGTTTTCAGTCATTATAATCTCATTTTCAAGTTGTAATCAATTTTTCTATTAATAAAAGTTAAGTTTACTCATAATTCAATTGTCTTTACTTTTATGCAAAATGCTTAAATAAGCTCTCTTTTGTTCACTTAAGCTCAATAAGCTCTTAAATCTACTCATAAGATGGTTGTTTACTCAGTAAAGCCATCAAAGCTTTACTGAGCTTATACTACTTAAAATACACTCTCAAATTTACCAAAGCTTTATTATGGAAGGTAAGTCAATAATGGAAGGACTTCCAGGACCCTACCAGCTTATTACTTGATAAGCTGGAGCTTGTTGATAGCTCATTTGAGCTTAATCTTAGCCTTGTTTAGAGCAAAGGCTCCTGTAAGTTTCTTCTTTACATTCTAGCTTAAATTTGAACTTTTAGCTTAAATCTGCTTATTGTGCTTAATTTTTCTTTATTTTAACTTTTCATGTTTTAAATAGCTAGCTTATAGCATTAGATTTAGTTGAACTTAGTTTTCAAAGTTAATACTGTTGGATTGAATTTTAATACTGCTTATTAGATTTAGCTTATTCTAGTGCTTATTTCTTAATTGTTTTTGCTTTTATGTCATCAAATAGCTTAGTTGTTAAACTATCTTCAATAAATTTAGCTTAATTTGGTCTTAATTAGTTTAAACAGTAGTTATCTAGTTTTTAAGGAGTGTTTGGTTTAAGGTATAAAATGGGTAAATTTGGTTTTAACTTTGGGTTGGTCCTTCTAGTCAAGTTTGATTAGCTTAATTTAGGATTTAAAATCAGTTACTTTTAGTTTTTAAAAAGTTTAATTTAGCTTAATAGAGTTTAAAATAGTCATAGTTTAGGTCTGTGTTAAATTAGCTTCATAAAAGTGCTAATTTTCTAGGATTTAGCTTAAAAACTTGTTAAGTCACTTTAGTAGTAGTTTTTAAGTCATTGTGTAACTAAATTTAAGGTTTGATAGTCTGCATTAGTTGGTTTTGTGTTTTGAGTCAATAGCATCAGTATAGTAAAATAGCTAATAAGCTTAGTTCAAGCTTAAGAATCAGAGGGTAAAAATTAGATTTAGCTTTTCAAACTTGGTGCTCAAATAGCTTGTAGACCATATTTCATAGGTTAGGGCTTAATTTTGTTTACAAAGTTCATTTTAATTTCTGTTTTTGATCTGCAATTTAGCATATTGTCATTTTCATTAAGTTTTAAATAATAGTATAATCTGTCTAGTAAGCCTTTTTCATTTAGCTTTTTCCTTAAGCATTTGATTTTCAAACCATTTTCTAAAAGCTGTTTTTAGTACTTTGGAAGTTAAGATTTAAGTTTGTATAAGCTTTTTCACCATAAGGTTCTTTCAGCTTATTGAAAAATAAGTTTAAAAGTCACTTTATGGACTGTTTGGGTTAACAGTTTCACACAAAGAGCATATTTGTGATTTATAGCTTATAGCCATTAGCTTTTGCTCATTTTTATTTTAACTAGCTTATTAGATTAGAATTAAGTATTTTTTAGCTTATTAGAATTAGATTTTAGCTAATTTTAGCCGTTTATAGAAAAACCAAAAATATATATATATATCAAAAACAGTAGCAAGTAGCTTTTTCAGGTAGCTTTTTAACTGCTTATTTGAATTTCAAAATGTCTTTTGTTTGCTGTTTCTAGTAGTTTTTTGGCCAATGTTTAAGTAGGTATATGGCTTTTTGCCATAAGGACCCAGTAGCTTATATAAAAATAAGCTCAAAGTCTGCCATTCTGTCTGTTTGGTTTTCAGTTTTAAGAAAAGTGCTTAATCACTTTTTTAGCTTATTGGCTGTTCTTTTAGCATATTTCTGGTTCTCATTTGCTTATTAGGTTAGTTCTAGGATAGTCATAGCTTATTTAGTCCTAGGATAGCTTATTTCAGATTTTAGCTTATTTAGTTTTGATTCAAAGTAAAAAAATGGCTAAGTGTAGATTGTTTGATTTTTAAGCTTTTTCTAGCTTTTTAGTGACTTTTAGAAAAGTTGTTTTCACAAAAATAGCTTTTAGTGATTTTTTAGTTGTTTTACAACTTTGCTTTTTAGGTTTTAGCAAAATAAAAAAAGGGGAAACCAAGGAAGTCGGGGGTGAGCAAGACTCGAACCCCCGACCTCAACTCAATTTCAACCCTTTTATAAACCTCACAACACACACCCTCACCAACGTGCCCTAGGGACTTTTTCGTTTAAACTTTGCAACATTAATCTCTTATACACGTTTTGCACTATTTAGCTTATTAAGTGTTTTTAGCTTATTTGGCAGCTTATTTGATAAGTTGTGATACCGATCTTATTTTTCTTAGATTCTACATTGTTCAATTTACTTTTGCTAATTTTTTCAGAATTTTTATAAATAGTTTAGTATTTTTAAACATTTAATTTCATTAAAATCGTTTTTAATTCATAAAAAATTATAAAAAAGTCAAAAAAAATATAATTCTTTTTTAGAAAATTTTCTTTTGACATTTAGAACCTAGGAAAATTAAATTAGCGTTCGTAGGGTTAAAATTGCAAAATCTTGTCTTCTAAAGAACGGGATTGAATCCCGTTCATATTTTTAGAGTTTTTAAGCTTAAATCTTTTTTGTTTTTTGTCTAGTTTTCTTTGTCCTGGCTTTTTTGTCAATTAAAACTTATAAAAAACAAAAACATCATTGTAGGACTTAATTTTGTTGATTTAAGGTTTTTAGGTCTCGCTTAGGATTCCCGATTTGCGTTTTTAGTTAAAATTTAATTTCCAGTTATTGTTTTTTTCGTAGTTAGGTTTAATTATCCCTTTATTTGCTCACTATTAGGATTTTAGAAAACAAATCATCTTCGAACCAATTCAAATCATTGTCCAAATAACAAACGAGGTCTCAATTTTATAAGTCTTTGGGAAAACGACCCGGTAATCACTTACCGGTTTCTTACGTGTGGTATTTTTGTGAGGATTTTTGCTCTAAATCTTTGTCCTCAAGGATTTTTAGTAAAGTTATTTATACTTTGATATTATTACGTATAAAATTGAACGATCACTACTACCTACCCGAGAACAAAGTCTTTGTTGCCCGGAATGCTAAGTTCTTTGATAATGATATTATAGATCAAGAAGCAAGCGGGAGTCTAGAAGATCTTGAAATAATTCAACAAGTAGATACACACCTTTCTATAGACACTGGCTTACATCATGAAGAGGATGATCAAGAAATTGATGAACCTCAAAGTGATATCATTCCCCTTCGTAAGTCCACTAGGACACGCCGTGCCCCAGATAGAATGTGTCTACACGTCGATACTGAGGAGCATGAGTTCGGGGATCTTGGTGAACCCGCTAACTATAAAGCCGCATTATTGGATACAGAATTCGATAAATGGCTTAATGCTATGAATGTGGAGATGCAATCCATGAGAGACAACGAAGTCTGGGAGTTAGTTGATCTTCCTCCTAACGGCAAAACCGTTGGTCACAAATGGCTCTTCAAAAAGAAGACCGGCATAGATGGAGTTGTACACACCTATAAAGCTCGTCTAGTAGCGAAGGGCTTCACTCAAACCCCAGGGATTGATTATGAATAAACCTTCTCTCCTGTTGCAGACATTAGAACTATTAGGATTCTTATAGCCATAGTTGCGTTTTATGACTATAAGATTTGGCAAATGGATGTCAAAACTGCCTTCCTCAATGGATATCTCAATGAAGAGCTATACATGGAGCAACCTGAAGGTTTTGTTAATCAAAAATATCCTAACCGAGTATGCAAGCTCAAGCATTCCATTTATGGACTTAAGCAAGCATCTAGGAAATGGAATAAATGATTTGATGATGAAATTAAGAAATTTGGATTCAGTAAAAATCATGATGAACCATATGTATATCTGAAATCTAGTGGGAGTTATGTCACTTTCCTAATCTTATATGTCGATGACATATTGATCATGGGAAACAATATTCCAATGTTACAAGATGTAAAATCCCATCTTGGAAGATGTTTTGCTATGAAAGATCTAGGAGAAGCTGCATACATTCTTGGAATCAAGATCTACCGAGATAGATCAAAGCGGTTAATTGGTTTATGTCAAAGTGTTTACATTGAGAAAATCTTGAAAATATTTTACATGGAGAATTCTAAACGTGGAGCTATCCCAATGCAAGAAAAGCTTAAATTGAGTAAATCACAAGGTGCTTCAACACATGCTAAAATACAGCGCATGCAAAATATCCCATACGCTTCGGCTGTTGGATTAATTATGTATGATGTGAGATGTATTCATCCTGATGTTGCGCTCGCTCAAAACATAACAAGTAAAATTCAACAGAATCCAGGTGAACTTCACTGGACTACTGTTAAGAACATTATGAAGTATCTTTGCAATACTAAAGATATGTTTCTTGTTTACGGAGGTGATACGAAATGAGAGCTCAGGGTTTCTTGCTACACTGACGCTGGATATATGACGGATGCTGATGACATGAAGTCTCAGACTGGATATGTATTTGTTTTAAATAGAGGTGCTGTTAACTGGAAAAGCACAAAGCAAAGTATTTTTGCAACCTCATTGATGTGTCATTGTGTAGGTGTTATTTATGTATCAAGTTTTACTATTAATTTTATGCCGACTATACCTAAAAACAACACTTTAACACGCAGTGTACCCGGTCAATTATAGTTTCGTTGGTAAGTAGGGTGTCGATCACTAAGAGCGAGAGCGTTAATCCTAATTCTATCAGTATTTTAGTTATCTAAGTTAAACCTAAAACAAATGCTGTTGGAAACACGAAAAGTGTCGGTCACTTCCAAAGTTGTAACAAGTCTTAGCTCGTAGTTAGTATAAGGATTAGATTAGTAATCTAGTCCGGCCCAAGGCCCATGGGTGGCCCAACTCCAGCCCATGGCCGGCCAATGTAGTATATATACACCCTCTCCTAGTCTTGGAGAGGGTTGGTTGTTCCATTTGTTTTCACACACATTCATTTATACATTCATCCATTTTCCATCATCTTTCTCTCTAACAATCCAACCCACATCTCACTTATTGTTCTTGGTTGATCTTAAGATTACTAGTATTCTACAATTGGTATCAAGAGCCATGGAGTGGTGTGTTTAGATTTTTGTGTTTGATTTGTGTTCAAAACCTTTACAAAGAGCAAATTAGTGATAAAATTTTTTTGGCTTAAAAACCTTAAAGTTTTCATTTTTATTGTTCCTATAGGGTTAGTAATACTAGTTGTACAAGATTTTTGCGAAAAAACCTTTCAAAATCGTATCTTTTTGAGTCTTTGAAGATTTGAGCTTCGAAGTTGTTTGGTCCGAACTAGTTGGATCGAACGAGTAAGCCTAACAAGTAGATCGAACTAGTAAATCGAGCCAAAGGATCGAACTAGAGCTTCGAACTAAGGGATCGAACTAGTAAATCGAGCTAAAGGATCGAACTAGAGCTTCGAACTAAGGGATCGAACTAAGGAATCGAAAAATCATCGAACTAGCGATTTTCAAGATCATCGAACTAGCGACTTCTAGGTTGATCGAACTAGCGACTTCTAGGTTGATCGAACTAGCGACTTCTAGGTTGGATCGAACTAGCGGTTCGAACGAAGGATCGAACTAGCCGTTCGAACGAAGGATCGAACTAGCCGTTCGAACGAGAGGATCGAACCAGTGCAAAATTAATTCAAACTTAACAAACTCAATTTTAAATTATACGGTTATTTCTTTGACTTGTAAAATCCCGTGAAACAAACACTTGTCTTCCCGGTTTTGTCAAGAATTGTAAAATCCCGTATAGTTTTAATCCAAGACTCAACAATCACGTATCAAACACAATTTCTTTCTACCACCGATCGATCAAATTGTAATCTTTTGATATCACAATGACGTCTCTTGCTGATAAATCACTTCTCTCTGGAGGTGACAACAAACCACCGATGCTGGAAAAACACTTGTATGATTCATGGAAAAGCAGAATGGAACTTTATATGATGAATAGACCACATGGAAGAATGATACTTGCATCTGTTGAAAAAGGACCACTTGTTTGGCCTTCAATCACTGAGGATGGAGTAACAAGGCTAAAGGAATATGTTGAGCTAACTCCAGCTGAAGCCATTCAAGCAGATTGCGACATCAAAGCAATTAATATCATTCTCCAAGGCCTACCAACCGAAATCTATGCTTTAGTGAGTCAACATCGTGTAGCAAAGGATCTTTGGGAGAAGATTAAACTGTTGATGCAAGGAACATCATTAACCAAACAAGAACGTGAGTGCAAGCTGTATGATGAATTTGATAAAAGTTTACCTACAAGAAAAGGAGAGTCGATGCCATGAAGTAATACATAGGTTCACCTCTGTTACACAATGATATGAACAATTACAGAAGATGCCTTGGAGCAGTTTCAAGTTAACAACCAAGTTCTTAACACTCGTTCCCTGACGAAAGAGCAAATTGTGTCACTGATGTTAAAACTGGTTAAAGCTTTGCACACTACCAACGGTTGATCAACTTTCATGCTCATCTACAACAACATGAACGACATGCAATTGAAGTTCGTTTGATGCATGAACGCAACCCTGATCCTCTTGCTTTAGTTGCATCTCATCAGTTAACTCAGCCAGCCTATCAAACTCATCTACACCCTCAACAACAGTCTCTACCTCAACAGCACATTTCACCATATCAGTCTTCTCAGTTTCTTACACCTTATCAACATCACCAATACTCAACACCTCTTTCAAGTACTTATCCACACAATATGAGTTATCAATTCCACCCGTTCATCGACACAACGATTATTCTCAACAACCAACAATCCCACGCTGGAAATTGCTCCCACAACCTATCAGCAGCAACAACCAGATTTTCCCCAACCAGACTCCAGCTGTAGTTGTTCCATTTTAGTCAAAGGGGGATGATCCCGATTGATGTCAATAAAATCCACATGATGTCATTCATGACTGCATGTTTTGTTACATCTCCGTATCCAAAAACCCACCAACAACCAGACAAAGGACTTTTTTCGTCTAAACCCTCCGTCAACAAGCTACACCACAATGAGGAAAAGTGACGGTGCAACCTGTACAGGGGAGACATACTTCTTATGCTGCTGGAACAACAAGAAAATACACATCATGTGCAAAGTTTTAGCAACACGGGAAAACCAACGGACTGTTATTTTGTTTACAATTGCACAAGGAGAGGGTCATATTGCAAAGCCAGTGCACTAAGCCTAAGCGGGAAAAGGGATTGAGACATGGTACAACATAAAGTGTTTGTTGATCCCAAGGAGCTCAAGCAGGTGGACAAGCTTTAACAGAGGAAGAGATAGCATCTTGGGCAGATCCAGGACTCCCTGATGTTCAAAACACTCAGACAGGTCATGCACTCCACAATGCCGCTTAACAAGCCCGATATCTGGATGCATAGACTCTGATTGTGATGAACCTCGAATTCCGCAAAAGTTTGCTCTCATTGGCCAAATCTCTCAAGGAGTGGGATCAAGAGCACTCACGAGTACACAATCCAAGATAATCTGAACTAAGACAATACTTCGCATCAAAGTGAGCAGATCAATGATGTTCCTTCTGAACAGTCTAATGATGTGAGTCAAGTCAGAAACTGATATAATCAGTGATACAATATCATTCCTTTATTCTCAGTATCTGATTGACACACAACAGGAAACTGTTCAGAAATTCTAACGTCTTCTGCCTCACAATATTCCTGATATTGGTCTATGTTTAAACAAATAACTACCCAAGTGACGCAATGCAACATGTTACTTAAGCTTTGACTACCGAGCTTGAACATATAAAAAGAAGAGATTAAAGGATTGAAAGAGAAACTAAATGTTTGAAAACAATTTGTTCAGGATCAAATGAACAGTTGACGAGATCGGTATCATCTTAAGAAAAATCTTTTCGAACAAGTGCAAGAAAAGGAATGTTTAATGAAAACAGTTTTTCTGACACAAAGAATAAGTTAAATTAGAAGAAAACAGAAATATTGGAAAGAGAAATTGAATTAGAAAAGAAAAATTATAAGCAACTTGGTACCGAAGACACCATTATACCCCAAGAGAGCTCATTCTGCGCGCAAACACGGTTCAAATTAAGACACACAAAACATCTCCAAAATTTGTTATGACTCAACCTCCCATCCAAAGGCAAGCTCTTCACTGTTACACGGCGAAACATAAAAGCGCGAGAGACGAGTGTCTGACAGATACCCAGCTCGAGCGGTGGGAGTTCTAAAGCTCCAGAGTGGCGGTGGTGAGAGGTGGGGGGGAGGGCGTGGTGTGGAGAGTCGCGCGCGCGAGCTCTCCATCTGAGTAAAATGTATCGACTATTTAGAGTCCTCCCCTGATGAGCAATATCTTTAAAACTAAAAACACAAGACATCAAGTGAAAGCAAGAAGATCCGAACCTAACTTCCAAAACACAGAATGATTTTGAAAGAACAAATTCCATTTGTTTGAGAAATATAAAGTGAACACAAAAACCTATAATTAATGCAATTCTTTTAATAAACGATTAACTAACAAAACGATTTGTTCGGACAAACTGATTTATAAGTGAAAACATGCCTAGTTTGAAAGCGACTTCGGGTTCCAAAGCTTCGACCCATCTCATTCTCAACAACCGTCATTAGTTTGAGTGTTCCAAAAGAACTTCCTACAGCTAAGTATGGTGAAATACTAGCTTGAAAGAGCTTAAACGCTATCTTACCAGGCTTTGAATCAGGTGTCAAAGAAAGAACTACTGCCACAATCTATCACTGAGGGCACGGTGGGGTTTTTAGAACACCACAAAGGCATGTTTTCGAGATGAAATCATTCCGTTTATAAAAAATTTAAAAGATAACTTCAATAACTTTTAACCGATACTTGGTTGAAGATCTTGTCGGATGTCCAAAAAAGTGCTTTTATACAAATGGAACAGGCTTCCAACAAAACATCGCTTGGAGTCCAGAACTTTCGAAGTTAAAATGAATCAAGTTTTGGGTGAAAACGAACGACTCTTGGAACAAGTTATTGATAAGGATATTGTAAAGACTGTTGTGAATTTATCTGTGAATACAAATGGTGACAATGTGACTGAATGTCAAAAGTGTCTCGAACTTGAGACAGAAGCTTTTTTTTTGTCAAGAAAAAGGATTTTGTGGATAAAGAAACATAACGATAATCTTTGCAAGTGTTTTTACAACTCTTTAAAACATTGATCACTTGGAAGCCCGAATCACAACGTTAAACAATGAAACATTAATTCAACAAGATAACAGTGGTTTACATCAAAATTGCTCCGATTTACACATAAGTGTTCGAAATTAAGGTGAATTGAAAGCTCAGTCCCTAACGCAACAGACACAGTGATTGTCAAGTTGAAAGCGCAAATTAAGTCCTTAAGAAGATATAAATGGGCAGATAACTCAGAATCAAAATGGACATGAATGGAATAGAGACACTTAAACATAGAATTGGAACAATAGAGTTGGACAAAACTTGATACTGAGAATGAGCATTTGAAACAGACTTATATCAACTTTATGACTCGATTAAGCCAAAAACGGTGTTCAATCAAAAGAACAATGTGGATGAATTAATCAAGGCAAGTCAACATGAATTCTGGAGAGATTTCTGATTTAAATGCAAAACTCCAGTGAACAAGGTTTCGGTCATCGCAGCCTTAAAAAATGAGTTAAAGGAACCATAAAGGAAAAGCGATATGATAACAAGTAGGTTGTTGACCCACTCTGTAGATCCAAAACGTGTCATAGGTTTAACAAGGAACCAATCACACCCAAAATGTTGAACAAAGGACTGCTCACTCATCGTATATTAAGCATACCCAGAAGAAGCTTTTGTCCTTAGGCGGATATAGTCGAACATGTAAAAAGCAAATAACCTCAAGATCCCTTTTTAGTAAATAGAGTCTGCCTTTAGGTATACCAAAGTCAGTTTTCCAGGATTTGCTTTCCACACATAAGTAGATCATAGCCCTAGTATCAACAATTGTGTCTCTCAATTAATTGAGGTAATACCGAGAAAACGGACAAGAAAGGGTTAGGTTTCAGCCAAATCATTCACAATCCAACAGAAAACACAAAACCAGCATCACTTCATACATAGTTTCTTCACACAAGCGTTTGGGTGTGTTTTGCATTCTAACAGAGTAAGCCTTTCTACATGTGCTAGCGATCACGAGCCTTCATGCAATACAAAGAAAGATAGGATTTGCAAGCACCAAGAGTAAATCGAAGAATAAATAGTAAAAGCCTCAACCAGGAATGTTAATCTAGTTTTGAATAAAAAGAAAGGTACTTTTATATTAGTGGATCGCGGTTGTGTGCAAATCTCAAGAAACAAGATAATCAGATTGTGGTTGGAATTTAACTGTAATGATAGCATGTCTTCTGATAATGTGGGTTTTTTCTCATGACTGTGCATCGTTTTGAAATCACAGTGCTAAACCTAACAAAATAAACCTAGAAAGATAGTGAAACCAACAGGAAGGTGTTACCTCAATATATATACTTGGAGACCTACACCGGTCGACCTTCACTATTGTAGGAAATGCGTGCCCTTTAACTAGGATTACCACTACTAATGAAGTGCCTTCTAGGAAACCAATAGTCCTAGACTCTAAATCACCCAAACCTGTGGTTAAATTGGTATACTCAAGGAAACCTAGGAAGAATAACAATGCTGAGTCTGTTAGCAACACTAAGGTTTTAAAACCATTGTCTGCTAACAAACAGGAACCCAGTAAATCCTGGGGATCCACAAAAACCAATATTCCATCTACTTCTTTGAATGAATGCAGGTTGTCCAAATCGTCCTCTGGTATTTGGATTCCGGTTGCCTTCGACAGCAACATGACCGGAAGATCGTCTCCTCAGCTCACCAATAGTCTTCAGTAAATTCCTTGGTTACAGTTAAATTCGGTAAGTGAAACGAACAAGTTGCAAATATTAAGGGTTTTGGAGACTATCAGATTTGGTGAATTTTACTGTTACCATTTCAAGGGTTTATTACGTTGAAGGACTTGGGCATAATCTATTTTCTGTGGGACAATTCTGTGATTCTAATCTTGAAGTGGCTTTTCGTCAACACACGTGCTTCATTCGCAATCTAGAAGGTGTGGATTTATTGACGGGATCTCGAGGGGATAACCTTTATACTCTCTCTCTTGGGAATATGATGGCATCCTCTCCTATTTGTCTATTGTCAAAGGCGTCTAAAACCAAGTCTTGGTTATGGCATCGTCGTCTATCTCATTTGAACTTCGGTTCTATCAATCATCTGTCAAGGCATGGACTTGTAACGATGACTCCCTAAGTCTCAAGTTGAAAAGGAATCATATATGTTCCCGCATGTGCAATTAGGCAAAAGTTCTAAAGAAACCCCCCAAACCCAATCGAATGACACCAATCAAGAAAAACTCTAACCTGTTTTGCATATGGATCTATGTGGGCCATGCGTGTCGCGAGTGTCAATGGAAAGAAGTACATCCTCGTTATTGTTGATGACTACTCTCGATTTACTTGGGTAAAATGCTTGCTATCAAAAGATGAGGCTCCAACTTTTATTATCAATTTTTTGAAGATGATCCAAGTACGGCTTAAGGAAACCGTTCGTCGGATCAGAACAGATAATGGAACAGAGTTTGTTAATCAGACATTGCGTTAATATTATGAGAAGGTTGGCATTTCTCATGAAACATCAGTTGCACGCTCTCTACAGCAAAACGGTGTTGTTGAAAGACGAAATCGTACGCTAATTGAAGCAGCCCGCACTATGTTAATTTATGTAAAAGCTCCTTTATTTCTATGGGCCGAAGCGGTTGCCACAGCATGTTATACCCAAAATTATTCCATGATACGTCATTGTCACGGTAAAACACCATACGAGCTTTTACATGACAAACCTCCCGATCTATCATATCTTCATGTGTTTGGTGCACTCTGTTACCCAACGAATGATAGCGAGAATTTGGGCAAGTTACAACCGAAGGCTGACATTGGTATTTTTATTGGATATGTACCCACAAAGAAAGCATTCTGGATTTACAACAGACGTACCAGACGAATAATTGAAACCATTAATGTTGACTTTGATGAGTTGATCGCGATGGCTTCTGAACACAGCAGTTCAGGACCCGCACTTCATGATATGACTCATGTAACTCTTAGTTCAGGACTCGTGCCAAACCCTCCTTCTTCAACACCATTTGGACCACCTTCGAGATCTGACTGGGATTTATTGTTTCAACCAATGTTTGATGAGTCACTTAATCCCCCACCCTATGTTGATTTACAAGCACCAGAAGTCATTGCTCCTATTCCTGAAGTAGTTGCACATGAACATGCTGTATCAACTGGCTCACCTTCCTCAACTATAGTTGATCAAGATGCACCATCACCAAGTAACTCTACTACAACACAAGAAATGTTGGGAATTCACTTTTACGTGACGACATTACAGAATTACCATAGTTTATCATAGTCACATACGCGAGGACTACGTACTTCGGGTATTCCAATTCCAGAGTCCTGTTGTACTGTCTCATATTCATAGACGTTATTCATAAATTGTGCTTTCCGATCACCAAGTTTCTGAACACTCTAGCAATAATGGACGAAAGGATCACCCACTTAAGTATAATCGGGTGCTCTTGACAGGACAGTTTCCACACGTCTCAACTTCATGAAAACAAGCCCTATTTCTGTTACTATGATGCCTTCCCTAACATCAGTTCGATAACCCTAAGAACTACAAAGAAGCATTAACCCAGCAAGTTGGATTGACAGTTTGCAGAGGAACTTCATGAATTTAAACGTCTGGAGGTTTGGGAACTTGTTCCTCCTCCGGACAAAGCATTTGTCATTTCTCTTAAGTGGATCTATAAGGTTAAACTTGATGAGTTAGGAGGTATTCTGAAAAACAAGGCTCGGTTGGTCGCTCGTGGTTAGCTTCAAGAGTGGGTATTGATTCGAAGAGTCATTCGCTCCGGTTGCAAGATTAGAGGCTATTCGAATTTTTCTGGTATTTGCTGCTCACATGAACATGGTCATCTATCAAATGGATGTGAAGACTGCATTTCTGAATGGTAATCTGCGAGAAGAAGTATATGTTAGCCACCGGACGAATTTGTGGATCCAGACAAACCTAACCACGTATACAAGCTGAAGAAAGCTCTTTATGGGTTGAAACAAGCTCCACGTGTGTGGATGATATGTTGTCTTCATTCCTTAAATCTCAAGGATGTCGTGATGGGAAAAATTCTCATTTTGCTAAATAATGTGTTCAAAATTCAAGATGTCGATGTCGGGGAAAATTCTCATTTTTATTAGGACTACAGATATTCTCTAAGTCCAAGAGTCATCTTCATAAACCAATCTAATATGCTCTTGAATCACTTAAAAATAGGGCTATGAATCTTGGACCCAGTGGATACTCCCATGGTGGAGAAGTACAAATGGATGAGGATAAAGAAGGGAAAGCTGTAGATCCATCACATATCGTGTATGATTGGCACCCTCCTTTATCTTACAGCCAGTAGACCTGACTACTATTTGCTATTTTGCATGTGTGCCCTTCGGTAATCAGCCTCGGCCTACGATAACACATTAAATGCAGTAAAAAGGATCTTTCGGTATCTTAAAAGGAACGTCATCGGGGGTTTTGGTTTTTATCGAAGGATTCTTCTTTGCACTAATAGCATTTGCATGATGCGGATCATGCTGGTTGTCAAGATACACGCCATAGTACATCTGGCAGTATACAACTTTTGGGTGATAGACTTGTAAGCTGGTCGTCTAAAAGGCAGAAAAGCGCTGCGATATCAGGACCGGATGCTGAATATAGCCTTGTTGGTTGTTGTGCTCAAGTCCTTTGGATGCGATCACAATCTTACCGACTATGGTCTTTGGATTCAATAAAATTTCCAGGTACGGTGATTACACAATAGCGCTATTGCTTATGCTGCAACAATGTTCAACTTTCCAGAAATCAAAGCATATAGACATCCGGTTTCATTTCATCAAGGAGCATGTGAGAATGGTGGTGATCGAATTTTACTTTGTCAATACGGAATATCATATTGGCGACATCTTCACTAAATCTCTTGCCGAGGGGGAAGAATTGATTCTTATCAACAAGCTGGAATGCGGGTTTTACGACGGAGACTCTGAAACAATTGGCAGATGAAGTTGATGAATAGTGGTGGTACCTATTCAAATATCATCGTATCATAAGGACTCTACATAAACTCAGAAAAAACAAAAAGATTTTTATTTTATTTTTTATTTTTTTTATAAACTCAGGAAAAACCAAAAGATTTTCTTTTTAAATAACCTTTCAAAAAAAAATTCAAAATTAAAAAAGTGAGAAAATTCAAAAAGAAGTTTTACAATGGCAATGGTCTTCTAAAATCGATACATTTACGGTCTTAAGATATGTCATTTACATATGATAAAGTCTGTAAATAAGTTCGAGCAGAAGGTTACAAATGTTTCTCAAAAACATGCCAAAATGGATTGCTATTATTTCAGATAGCAACCGGGTCATTCATCTTAAGGCATGTATTTCAAAAGAAATCTTGGCCTCTAAGGGAATTTATTCCTCGGGCATTGGTTCTTTATGAACCATGCAAAGGCTTGTGATTACTTTGCATCACAACCGTGCTTTATGTATCCATAAGTGTACGTTTCAGTGCATCTCTTTGATTATTAAATAAGAGAAATCTTATTTAACTTGGTGTTTGTTGTTTTGTCACAAACAAATCATTCCATCATATGAAACCATTTTTCAAAATATATTTGATTTCTCAAACAAATGTCTACAGCTCTTTAAATAGAAAACGGGACATTGTTTGAGTAGCGAACATCTTTACTAAACCCCTATGCAGAGAAAGAATTGAATTTCTGATCAACAAGCTAAGAATGCGAAGTTTTACGCCTGAGACACTAAAACAGTTGGCAGATGAAGTTGATGAATAGAGGTGGTACCTATTCAAATATCCTGTATCATATGTATATATTCTAAAACCATAAAAACTAAAAAGATTTTTCATTTTTCAGAAAATTTTTATAAAAACAAAATACAAAAATATAAAATTCATAAATCCAAAGAAAAAAAATTAAAAAATGAGAAAATATAAAAAGAGGTAATAATGGCATGTCTTAGAAATGTCATTCAATAATGATACGAGTCTATAAATGAAGTTCGAGCAGAAGTTCCAAATGTTTTCAAAACATGCCAAATGGCTTGCTATTATTTTAGATAGCAACCCGGTCATCATCTTAAAGGCAAGTATTTCAAAAAGAAAACTTGGCCTCTCAACGGGAATTTATTCTCGGGCATGGTCTACTTTATGACCATGCAAAGGCTTGTGATTACTTTGCATCACAACCCGTGCTTGCGATATCCATAAGTGTACGTTTCAGTGCATCTATGTGAATAAATAAGATTTGTCACATACAAAATCATTCCATCATCTGAAAATAATTTTCAAAATACATTTGACTTCTCAAACAATGTCTACAGCTCTTTAAATAGAAAACGGGTCATTGTTTGAGGGGGAGAGAATGTCAAATTTCTTTGTCATGATCAAATGAGCTGTAAAAAGGGAAAAAGATTTTCAAACGATAACGTAATACCTCATGATAGAAAGTTAATTAAGTTTAACTCGATTGTGCTTAATGTGTTACTTGTTTTATGCCTTTAGGGTGTAGTTTTGCTAAATTATGTCTATAGGTATGAGAGTATAAAACATTTAGGACCATATGTGCTATCTGTTTAACTTGAATATATCTTATAAAACCTAATTTGCAAGATTAATAAGTAGAGTTAAGATGGGGGGACAAATGTGTCAAAGTTAAAACTAGTTAATATCAAATTCCATCCTCCACCCGTCCCATTCAATGTTCACACAAAGTCCACACACTCAAACACACTCTCGATCGAGTGTCAATGAGAAAAGTAGCCGAATAAGTGATTTGTAAAAAGGACCGAACGAGTGAAAATCTAGTTGGATCGAACGAGTGTGTCTTAATGAGGATCGAACGAGTGAAGCTAGTGTGAATCGAACGAGTGAAGTCCTTTGTAGATCGAACGAGTGAAGTCCTTTGTGGATCGAACGAGTGAAGCCCTTTGTGGATCGAACGAGTGAAGTCCTTTGTGGATCGAACGAGTAAAGTCTATTGAGGACCGAACGAGTGAATTCTATTGAGGACTGAACGAGTGAAGTTTTCGTGTGGATTGAACGAGTGAATGTCTACAAGGACCGAACGAGTGACTAATTGCATGGACCGAACGAGTAATTGAAGGTAAGGACCGAACGAGAGAAAGATTGTGAGAACCGAACGAGGGCTTGTTGTAAATGGATCGAACAATTGGCATTTAGTGGAAACCGATCAAGGTGCTTCTTGGACGACCATACGGGGGTGACCTTCGGCTTCTACAAAGGACCATATGATTTATCATATGTTGTTCTCATCTTAAAAAGGTCAATCCTCGTAAATACACTTATCTTGTGAATATGTTCATTATTAGTGTAGACTTATTGGTGAATTATAAGATGTGCTCGAGTACAAATTTTTCAAGAATTTCTCAGTAAATTCAAAATTTTCAAATAATTGTACTCGGCATCATCTTATAAACCCTCAAAAGTTGAGGGGGAGCAATAACATGTTCCAATCTGCTATCATATCTCATTTTGTCCCCGAACGGTTAATCAATTGATATCCAAAATATCAAGGGATTAACATTTTGGATAAGGGGAGAAAATGTGATTAACCTGGACTTAATAAATACTGACAGAAGTGATCAAATAAAATGGACTCAATGCACTCCATACCTAGCATGTACTACGATTACGATGCACATGTTAAGGGGGAGCTTTTAGTGATGATGAAAAACTCTCAAAGTGTAAATATTTTGATATTTATATCAAACACTTTGATTGAAATTTTCAATGTTTTTGGAAGGATTGTGATGAAATACCCAAAAGACTGACCATGTTCTTAAATTTATGAAGTTATAAGGCGGTTAGGCTTAGGTTTTCAGATCCCATGATCCAGCCAGAACCGGAGGGATCTACCCAGGGATATCCACTAGTTAGTGTAGAAGTCCTTAGGTATGATTAAAAAGGAGAAAAAGTGAGAACAGGGAATAATGCCGACTGAGATGGAGCTAACACTGGAACAAACCCAACAAGGTGTTAGTTATGAAGTCTCGGTATGCATTGAAGGGGTTGAAGAATGAAAAAGAAATGTAAGGATAAAGGGTGAAAATAAAGAAGCCCTCCATACACTTAGGCAGAAACCGGGTCAATACATATGCTGTCAGAAACACTCAGGTGTTGTCTGACATTGAAGACAGTCATGGACCCAGTGACGCTATGCACAACCCCCTCCCAGCTACTCAAAGTCAGAAAGACTTTGTTTCAAAACTCACGGAGATACACTCATTTCTATTGACTCTCTCACTGCACCAGGACAGTTTTGCTTTTGAATAAAATTTGAAGGTTAAGTGATTACAAGAACAAGAGTGTTAAAACTTGGTTAATGTAGGTTTCAATACATGAATTGAGTTAGTATAAGAGATTCTAAGGTAATAGTTTGGCCTGCATTAAAACTCTTTGCCAACTGCATAAGTAAACTGCATAGGTAATAGTTTATACTTCTGTTGTACTTTTCAAGTTTAATTTTCTCATTTAAATAGTTAGTTTTTAGCTTATTTCTCTCTAGTCATACTTAGTATACATCTTAGTGTGTTTAAAGTTTCTTTTGTTTTTCATTTTCATCAAATAATAAGCAAATAATAAGCCAAAGTCTAAAAAGCCTTTAAAAGCCCTACTTTCTGTGAACAGCAGCTACCAGCTAGATTTTTAGCTTATTCTGTGGTTAAAAGTGTAAAGTGCTTTTGTTAATGTTGTAGAGAATAAGCTAGTCTATAACTTTGTAGTTTTAAGTTTTTGCTGAATCTCATTTTTCAATAAGCCAAAAATAAGCTAGAATCGTAGGGTCTGTTTTGTAGCTTTGAGACGTTCTGATAATGAGAACATGCTGAGTACGATGAATCTAATACTTATGTGTTAGAAAGATTCAATACTACAGCTGGAAATCCTGTCAAGAAGATTCTTCTTAAATTGAATCTATCTGATCACAGGTCGATCCTCACGGATCCGAAGGTTACTCCAACCAAACCTGGGCGAATGACAAAGCCATATTCGTCCCCCCGCTTTATTGCTAACTGTTTTATGCAGGTTATCTAAAATGGTGGTGGAGGTCCCTGATTCCAGCTGTCTCACAAGATCCATAACCACATGCTCATACCCGATCGACAAACATAAAGTCATCATGAAAGCTCAAGTACATGTTTCAAGACTTCCGCTACTCTGATACCACACATCTTTCTAGAAGTGTCAAAGTGTTAAAGTATAATAGAATTCAAGAAAGATGCAAACATTAAACGCTTTTCAAGAAAGGTTCATGAGCTGTCGGTCCAGATAGTCGCAAGTCCACAAGTTGAAAAGTTACAAGATGGGTAGAGTTTGTGCTTGGTTGAGAATCTCAAAGATGCATCAAGATCACTATGTCAAATACAAGTTCAAGGAACAAGCTCATCCAAGAAGTCAATGAATCACTACAACATACTCAAAGTGAAAGTCAAGTGTACGAGCTTAAAGGACTAAGGATAAAGCATAGTATGCTAGGTTTAAAGTTTGTAAATTGGAGTGACCTCCCTTAGGGGGAGATTGTTGGAAACACGAAAAGTGTCGGTCACTTCCAAAGTTGTAACAAGTCTTAGCTCGTAGTTAGTATAAGGATTAGATTAGTAATCTAGTCCGGCCCAAGGCCCATGGGAGACCCAACTCAGCCCATGGCCGGCCCAATGTAGTATATATACACCCTCTCCTAGTCTTGGAGAGGGTTGGTTGTTCATTTTGTTTTACACACATTTCATTAATACATCATCCATATTCCATCCAAGTTTTCTCTAACAATCCAACCCACATCTCACTCTTGTTCTTGCTTGATCTTAAGATTACTAGTATTCTACATAATTTGGTTCAGATTGCTCAGTATGCTGTTGTTCATTAACAAGGACATTATGTTGAGCAGTCAATTGTACCTCAGCAAATGGCACTTGGTCATTTACTGGTCTGATATTTGCATCCACAGCATGTGTGATAAAAGTCCCTGAATTGCTGCTTGTATCATGCTTATTTGACTTTGTCCCGCTGCTTTCTGTAATAACTGACCCAACATCCAATGCTTTAACGTCCGTGGTTAAATTAGCCTCTAATATTGTACTCTCAGTGACCAAACTCTCGCATTGTTGTAATTGAGTTTCATTTACTGATTTGCTGAGTGCATTGTTGTTTTCTGACTCTATCCAACTGATTTTCGATACAATCAAACTGTCATCCACTGCTTGAACCAGATTGATCTGAACATCTTGTGACTGTAGCTGTAATTTACCGTATGTAATTACAGCTCTATGAATGACCGCTTCAAGCGTATCCAGTGTCTCGAGCAAATCACGTCTATAAGTATTAGGTTCGTAGAGCGTGTATTCTTCGAAATCTTTTTGCCAACATTGATTAAGATGTTCCGATGAATTTATCCTATTTGAGGTAAAAAATTCTTTGAATTGTGTTCGGAGTGCTTCAAGACAAGTCCTTGGATTAACCTCAAGAAGACTATCTCTTTCAAGTTGTAGCCTTAACAGATCCAGATTATGGAACATTTTTACTCTGAAAGTCCGATGCTCTTCACCAAAGAATGAGTTAAATACTGGTTTAAATGCATCAACAACATGAGATGAACTATTGAGATAGAGATCACGAAGATGTGTCTCGAGCTGTTCAAACCATGCCATGCAGTGGGAGTGCCTTTGTTTCGCGAGACGTTGCGTCAGTTGCAGCTCTCTCTCTTTTGAATTTGAATTTGAAGATTCCATTGAAATTCGATGTGTGAAATTAAATTAAGGATCTTAAGTAGATTAAAGTGATTGTTGTTGTGGATTGAATTCAATTAACGTTCACGGGATTTTACAAATCTATGATTTAAACCGAGAAAAGAATAACCTTTTACGGGATTTTACTAAATCAAGAAGAAACCGTGAAAGAATAATTAATTGTTGGTGAAATCGTTGTTAATGTTAACGTACTTGAGCTTAATTAACGATTATAAAAAAAACTTAATATTAAGACTAATGGTGAAACTTCTTAAAATGAAAGAGCTAAAAGTAAAATTTGAAAACTAAAATGCAAAAACAAAACAAAAATAATAATAAAGATTAAAAGTTTAAAGATGAAAAAGTGTAAAAGTTAAAGGTTCTAATTAATTTTGCTTTAAAGTAGAGGGTTAGTAGTAAACTATTTAAAACCTAGAGGTTAAAATTAAAAAACCTTTTAGAAGATGAGGGGCCAAAAGTGTAGCATTCAAATCTTAGTTAAGAAAAAGTTGTTTCCCTCCCTGTTGTCATCATTTACGATTTAAACAAAAAGAAAGAAAAAAAATGCAACGTTTGTATTATTTGATCTTTTGAACGCGTACGGTTATCGTCGGTGTAAAATAAATATACCACGTCGATCGAAAACGGATTACGATCGCAATGGTATAGGTCTCACGTCCCGTCGTTGAACGTCACTCGAAACCGTAAAAACCCGAAACAACTCGAAATGAGCACGAATGAGTTAGACAAACCGCAAGATTGCACTAGACAAACCGCAATGAGCAAAACGCAAGATGCACTAGACAAAACGCAACATTAATCATAGCAAAATGCAACAAGATTTTGTACAAAACGCAAGGTTTAAAATTTTTAGGCAGAGTGACATTTAGTCAAAATGCAATAGTGGTCTTCAATCACTTGCAAAACGCAAGTTTACGTGTAGTAGGCAAAACGCAACCTGTATATCAAGACAAAACGCAAGTTCATATAACTAACCGCAACTTGCTTTAGACAAAACGCAAAGTAAGAAAGACACAAAACGCAAGAACTTCCACACTACACAAAACGCAACCACAAATCACTTTCACAAGTCATTTTCAGCTTGTACTACTTGTCCCCTTGAAACACAAAACACAGTCAAGAAATACTAGCAAAGGCAAATCGCAACTAAGAAACAAGGTCTCAACATGCTCTAAAATAAGCTCTAAAATCGCAACTAACAAGGTTACTTTCACGAGTCGTATTCAGCTTGTACTACTTGTCCCCTTGAAACACAAAACACAGCCAAGAAATACTAGCAAAGGCAAATCGCAACTAAGCCACGAACTGTCACAAAAAAAAAAACTTACAACGTCTGAACTAAAAGCAAAAAGAGAGAAGAAAAAAAAATAATAAAAAAAATGACGACTTCTGATTTTTTTTAAAAAAACTACAAGTACGGAGTACATAAACTAAAAGGAGAAGAAGAAAGTAGGAAAAAAATAATAATAAAAAAAATAAGATTGACTTATTTTGACAAACCTAAAACGCACCCTTTTTGGCTGATATTGATGACTTCTTTTGATTGTCAAAACCAAAAAAAAAACTTTTGAAGCCGAACTAACAAGCTTAATCTACCACAACAAAAACACTAAAGATCCCAAGGTGAAACCATGGCTCTTGATACCAATTGTAGGATCTTGATTTCACACAATATGAACTAGAGAGAGAAAGTTAGAGAGAGAGATAGATGGTTGGGAGAGAACTAGAGAAAAACACACTATGATGTGTATGTCAAATGATTTTTCCAACACCCTCTCCATGTGTGGAGAGGGTTTAAATAGTTCTTACACAATTCCCATGAAACGAGCTTTGGTGTGGGCTTACAGTGGGTAAAGACCCGGCCCAACACCATAAATCATACTATTACTAATAAAACTACGAGCTATGCTAAACATGAAAATACATGGGGTGACCGAGTCTTTTTCTTAAACCTAACATAGAATCCTTAGAACCTGGGTTTGAGCTTCAAAGAACAATAATGGAGTCGTATGGGTCGAAATGGGTAAAAAACACTTCGTACGCCTAGTTTCTTTACTTCGGGGCTTCAAATCTTCAAAACTTCTGTAGCTTGATGATCTTTGATGATCTGGAATTAGAGAAACTTGTTAAGGAAAGAGATGAGTTAAAATTAAAGATAGAAAAATGGGAAGAATCATCAAAAAATCTTAATGAATTACTCAACAGTCAAATGAGTGCTAGAGATAAAACTAGTTTAGGATATGGCACACAATTGAATGAAATGAGCAACGATTCTGAAACTGATAGTGAGATTAGTTTGAGTATTTTTGATGTCAGATCTAGTGATGAAGAGTCCACACCAGCTAATGATAGGTTTTCCAAAGCAGATGGGTTTCATGTTGTTCCCCCTCCTATAACAGGGAACTTTCTAACCCCAAGAGCTGACATATCATTTGCAGGTTTAGATAAATATGCCATTAGGAAGAAAATAATTGAGTTAAAAATAACTGATCTTAATACTAAAATAAGTGAGACTGTAGGTAAAATAAATGAAGTAAATACTCAAAAACTTAAGACAGACTATGAATCAGTTAACAAAGATAAAGTTATCATTGAGGACTGGAACTCAGATGATGAGGATGATGTGTCTGAAGTGCAAACAGTTACTCTTGTTAAGACTAATGACACTTAAACAGTTAAAACTAGAGTTGATAAAATTGGTCAAACTTCTCAGAAACAAGGAATTGGTTTTAAGAAAATAAAAGCTTGCTTTGTCTGTAAAAGTACTGACCATTTGATCAAAGATTATAATTTTCATGACAAACAGAGTCAAGAACCTAAGCTGAAAACTGTGGTCAATATTGGTCTAAGGGTGGACAAACCAGTATGGGATAATACTAAAAGGGTTAATCATCAAAAATTTTCAAAATACCCTCATTTAAGAAAGACTTTTGTCCCATCAGGAGTACTAACAAGAACATGTTTGATTACTCTTGTTAAGCAAAATGAGAAAAAAGCAATTCACAAAGTTAGTACTGCTAGGCTAGTTAGTACTGCTAGGCCTGTTAGACCATTTGCTCCAAAAATAGCACAAACTAGTGGTGCTATTAGATCAATTTACCCAAGAATGGACAATGTAAGACCAAGAGGCTCATATTCACCTATCAAGAGATCTTACTACACAAAACCAGCTTTTAGACCCAAAGACTTAAAACGAGATGTTAAAACTTTTGGGGTTCAAAAAATGACTACTGCTGGGACAAGAGCAGTAGTTAATACTGGTAAGGGTAAGATGGATATTGACCTTAAGAAATCAAGGTAGGTTTAGAGGCCTAAGGGAAATTACTTGGATCATGTGTCCAAAGACAGTGGATCATTCATGCTCAAAAAGGTTGAGTATGTTTACCCAAAAGGGATTTCCAAGTCTATAATGGCTTGGGTCCCTAAGAGATACTAATTCTCTTACCTTTTATGCAGGGCAATATAGAGATCTTATTACAGGATCATGCAATGGTGGATAGTGGTTGCTCTAGCCATATGACTGACAACAAAGCTTATCTTTCCGACTATAAAGATTACAATGGAGGCTTTGTGGCTTTTGAAAGTGATCCCAAATGAGGTAAAATAACGGGTAAAGGTACAATCAGAACTGCTAATTTAGACTTTAATGATGTTTATTTTGTAGATGAACTTAAGTTTAACCTTTTCTTTGTCTCATAAATGTGTGACAAGAAAAATAGTATCCTTTTTACTAAGACTAAATGCCTTATCCTGTCTCCTAGCTTTAAGCTTCTTGATGAAAGTCAAGTTGTACTTAGAGCGCCTAGAAAAGATGATGTGTACAACTTGGACTTAAAGAACATTGGTTTCCCTCGGAGTATAACATTTTATATGCAAAAGCAACAGCAGATGAGTCCTAAATTAGGCACAGGAGATTAATGTCATGTAAGATTATTACAAAATATAAACAAACTTGGTAACAGGTCACCTAGTTAGAGGTTTACCTTCAAAAGTTTGTGAATGACCACACATTGTGTTTGCTGTAATAAGGGTAAGCAACATAAGGCCTCATGATAAGGCTAAGTTATGAAAGAACACAGAAAGCCCTTAGAATAACTTACATATGGAACCCCGCCCCCCCCCCCCGACCCCCCCCCCCCCTAGCTCAGTACTTGGAAAAAAAAAAAAAAAAAGACGAAACAACAAAACAAGAAAAAAACAAAAAAAACAATGGAAAAAAAAAAAAAAAAAAAAACAGTAAAACCAGGAAAAAAAAAAGAAAAAAATTGGATGTTTGATCTTGATTTTCTTACCAATTCAATGAACTATATTCCTGTTAGTATAGAAAATCAGGTTAATGTGGATGCAGGTACACAAGATTCTTATGTTGCAAGATCATCAGGAAAAGATAAAGGATCTACTTAGGAATACATACTGCTTCCACTATAACCTCATAGGATAAGGATTCCAATAGAAGATGTTGCTCCAGCTGCACATGAAAAACCTTCTGAAAGTTCTCCTAAAGATAATGATGTATAAGATTCAGAAGATGTTGCTGATAAGGAAGGACAACATCAGATGACAGAAGATAAACAAGTCTTGCATGATGAAATTGAGAAGATGATTGCTCAAGAAGTGGTTGCTAAAGCTCTGGATGATGCCACAAGACAAGCTTTTGAAGAAAAAAAGAGGAATACTGCATCTCAAAAGAGGGCAGCTCAAACTACCAGTATTAACAAACTTAGTACTAGTAGGTCATCTGTTAGTACTGCTACCACGCCATATGTTAGTGCTGCTAGTACTCCCACAGGTGCAAATGCTGGTGAATCATCATTTGTCTATCTTGGAGGAAAAATACCTATTGATGCATCTACTCTCCCTAATATTGATTTTCCTATTGATCTAAATATGCCTGATTTGGAAGATGATTCTGATGCATTTTCAAGTGATGGCATATTCAATGGAGCCTATGATGATGAGAATGTGGGTGCAGTGGCTGATTTCAACAATATGGATGACACCATTAATGTCAGTCCTATTCCCACACTCAGAATTCATAAGAATCATCCAAAAGATCAAATTCTAGGAGATCCTAAGTCAGCAGTTCAGACAAGAGGAAAGATTCAAAAGGCTTCTTCAGCACAACAAGCATTAGTGAGCTACATCTCTAAACAGAATAGAACTAATCACAAAGATCATCAGAACTGTTTGTTAGCATGCTTTCTCTCCCAAGAAGAACCCAAGAATATATCACAAGCCTTACAAGATGAAAGCTGGGTTGAAGCAATGCAAGAGGAATTGCTGCAGTTCAAATTACAGAAGGTTTGGATACTTGTTGATTTGCCATCTGGGAAAAAGGCAATTGGCACAAAGTGGGTCTTTAAGAATAAAAGGGATGAGAGAAGTATTGTTGTGAAAAACAAAGCCAGGCTTGTAGCACAAGGGTTTAGACAGGAGGAAGGAATAGATTATGATGAGGTTTTTGCACCTGTTGCCAGGATAGAGGCAATCAGGTTATTTTTAGCCTTTGCATCATACATGGGATTTACTGTCTACCAAATGGATGTTAAAAGTGCATTTCTCTATGGCACTATTGAAGAGGAGGTGTATGTCCATCAACCTCCAGGCTTTGTTGATCCTGCTCATCCAAACAAAGTCTATAAGGTGATTAAAGCTCTTTATGGTCTTCATCAAGCCCCTAGAGCTTGGTATGAGACACTTTCTTCTTTTCTGATGGAAAATGGTTTCAGGAGAGGTACCATAGACAAAACATTGTTTATCAAGAAGAAAAAGAGTGACATTATGTTAGTCCAAGTGTATGTGGATGACATTATTTTTGGTTCTACAAAGAAGTCTATGTGTATAGAGTTTGAAGACTGTATGCATAAAAGATTCCAAATGAGCTCCATGGGTGAACTCACTTTCTTTTTAGGACTTTAAGTGAAGCAACAACCTGATGGAATCTTTATTAGTCAGGATAAGTATGTAGCTGACATCCTTAAGAAGATTGATTTTTGATCCATCAGAATAGCTACTACTCCTATTGAGTCTAATAAGCCATTGATCAAGGATGAAGATGGTAAAGATTTAGATGTACATGTCTACAGATTTATGATTGGTTCCCTAATGTATTTGTCTGCATCCAGGCCAGACATCATGTTTGCTGTGTGTGCCTGTGCTAGATTTCAAGTCACTCCAAAAGCCTTACACTTAATTGCAGTAAAAAGGATTTTTAGGTACCTTAAACATCAACCCAAATTAGGTTTATGGTATCCTAGGGATTCACCTTTTGAACTAGAAGCTTTTTCAAACAGTGACTATGGAGGAGCCAGCCTTGACAGAAAATCAACAACAGGTGGCTGTCAATTTCTGAGTAGAAGATTGATATCTTGGCAATGTAAGAAGCAGACTATTGTGGCAAATTCTACTACTGAGGTAGAATATGTTGCAGCTGCTCATTGTTGTGGGGAAGTACTATGGATACAAAATCAGATGATGGAATATGGTTTTAATTTCATGAACACCAAAATCCATATTGATAATGAAAGAACTATAAGTGTTATTAAGAATCCTGTTGCTCACTCTAGGACCAAGCATATCGAGATTCAATTTCATTTTATCAGAAATTGCTATGAGAAAAGACTGATAGAAGTTATCAAGATTTACACAGATTCTAATGTTGTAGACCTTCTCACCAAAGGATTTGATGTCACAAGATTTAACTTTTTGGTGGTTAGCATTGGGATGTTAAATCTATAGCTATAATTAAGGGGAGGTTATATGTACACTAGAGGGTAAATATGATGAATACTTGGTTAATACTGTTGAGCTTAGTTGATACTACGAGTTACAACTTTGTACTGCTAGTATAAAAATTAATACTCCTAGGTTCAGTTAGTGCTGCTGTATACATATCGATTGGTGTGACTGTTAGACGTTTTCTCTAAAGGGGGGACTATGTTGGTTGTGAACAACACAACAAATGGTCATTAGTTCACCATGTCTAACAGACTTCAAGAACTGGCTAGTCCAAAGCAAACGGTTTTGGTAAAGACTTCTTTGGTTTGTCCAAACTTTTTAAAACATCTCAATTGCACAATTTATCTCCGTAATCTCTCTTAATCGCTCTCTTCTAACAAACCCTAATCTTTTACTCACCGACGATCATCAATTCTACACATATGGCTGATCTTCAATCTTGTGCTAAACACAACATGGTCACTTACTTGGACAAGACTGATGGGAATAAAGATTTTCATGAGATTATAGACTTTCTTATATGAAGCTCCATTCACTATGATTCACTGTATGTCCAGTAGTCTCTACTTACATTTGTTAAACAATTTTGGATGTCTGCCAAATCAAAAATAACAAAAGATGTTAGGTACTATTACTGCAAAGTACTGGCAAGCTATTGAATATTCTTAGAGGCATCAATAAGAAGTGATCTTTCTTTGATGATGCTGTTGGGATAGATTATTTGCTAATATAGGGCTATATTTCGATGATTTTCATATAATGAGGTTGCAGGGGTACCTAACTGTTTTAACTTTTAAACCATGAACTTTTTTTCTCCCCAGTGGGATTTCTTTTTTCATACTAGAATCTCTGTATTAGTTCTTAAAATACTTCTTGGGATCAAAATTCCACTAATTTTGCCACAGCTAGTGATTTGCTTACCACTAATCAAGATATATAATTTTTCTAAAAATAAATTTTAATGGTATGATGAGGCATTTGGATGCAAAGAAGAAGTTTGTCATGTACTCAATGTTTATTTCAATATTTTTGAGTAACCAACTCCAGCATGTGCCTGTCCCCTTAGACCACTTCCATGTTAATGCTTTGACTCCTAAATGGATCTTGGACCCCGGACGTAGGGTTTGACTAATTGGAGACTTCTTGATTTATCTATATCATTAAACGATTTCTTTCAAGATAAGTACAACTCTTTTACAGTCGGTGAAAACATACTCTTTTAAACCTCACTCATAACTCAATTCACTCTACCAGAACCTTACACTTTATCACACGAACAAATCCCACCTCATTCATTAACTTTTCATTCATCAAATGGTACATTTGGAATTTTGCGACAAGCATAATATGGTCGCGTATTTGGTTAAATCTGCAAGTAGTGAGGGCTTTGATGAAATCATAGATTTTCTTACTTCAAGCCATATATACTATGCTCTCACTAAAAATCCCATCATTTTTGTCCCTTATTGAACAATTTTGGGAAACTGCTATTTTGAGCACTATTGAGAAAGGACTTCAAGCTATTTCTGAAACTATTAATGGACATGAAAAGCTTATAACTAAAGATTCTTTGAGAAGACATTTGAAGTTAGATGATACATAAGGCATTTCTTCACTCTCCAATGAAGAAATATTTGAGCACTTAGCTCATATGGGGTATGTGACTAATTATGAAAGCCTTACATTCTTTAAAGGTTATTTCTCACCCCAATGGAAGTTCTTTATTCACATAATTCTGCATTTTCTGAGCTCCAAAACGACTGCATGGGATCAATTCAGTAGCAATATTGCTACAGCACTCATCTGTCTAGCTACAAGCAGGAAGTTTAACTTTTCTAATTCATTTTTGAAGCTATGGTTAAGAATTTGGATAGCCCACATAAATTCTTATTGTATCCTAGGTTTATTCAACTCCTTCTTAACAAACAACAAAGGTTACTCTTACCTCATACTAGAACTTATCCCACTCCTATTCTTAAAAGTAAACTATTTAGTAATATGAGGAGAGCCTCTAAGGGGTATTCAGGGGTAGTGATACTATTGTTTGAGAATATGTTGGTACAAGCACAAGATGAAGAACAACAGCAATCACCCTCAAGGATCACATCTTCACCATCATTATCTCCACAACCCACTTCACCATTCCCTTCACCAGACCCAATTCAACCCACCCATGAGGCAGAGGAGACTGCTTCTATGCCCCATGATTCACCTCTCCATGTTGTTCACTTACATGGAAGTGCTGAAGGTAGTGTGCAATAACATGATTTGATGGTTTTGGTTACCAAATTAAATGACAGGATTGATGGATTGGAGAAGGACTTGTTGCAGACAAAGAAGACTTATAGTACTGCTCTCACCAAGTTAGTACTTAGAGTAAAGAAACTGGAGTCCAAGCTGAAGTCTAGCAAGGCAAGGAGAAAGGAAAAGATTATTCTTTCTAATGATGAAGAGATTACAGAAGATTCTTCCAAACAGGGGAGGAAGATTTCTCAAATTGATGAAGATCCAATGGTTTCACTAGTACAAGATGAAGGTATTTATTGGATTCCACAAGAAGAGGAAGTTCATGAGAAGCCCAATGATGAAACTAAAGTACTTATACAAGAAGAGACTCCCACTAAAATCATTGAAGAACATGGAAGTGGTGAGAAAGGTGATATGGAGATTAGTACTACTAACATACAAGTTAGTACTGCTAGTCCTCCAAAGGTTAGTACTGCTGTACCTCATGTGTATACAAAAAGGAGTGCCAAGGATAAAGGAAAGGCCATAATGGAAGAACATGCTACTCTAAAGAAGGTTAAGAAAATAACTCAAGTACATTTGAGTATGGATGGGGAGTTAGCTAGGAAGTTGGAAGAAGAAGAAAGAATCATGTTTAATGCAGAACAAGAAGCAAGAGCTTTGCAAGAAGAAGAAGAAGAAAAAAGACTAAATCTAGAAGCAGCTAGGGAATTGCAAAGACAACTTAGTCAAAGACAAGATATTCTTACTCAAACTCAGGGAATTGACTGGAATGATCCAAGTGTACTAAGATATCATGCTTTGAAGAATAAACCTGTGTTAATAGCTCAAGCAAGAAGGAATATGATTACATATTTGAAGAATCAAGGAGGCTACAAGGAGAGCTACTTTAAGAAAATGAGCTATAATGACATCAGACCAATTTTTGAAAGGGTATGGGATCATGTCAATACTTTTATTCCTATAGGGTCTGAAGTTGGAAAAGATTCTTCTAAACCAAGTGAAAGAGAAACTTCAAAAATAGTAGAAGAAGAGAAGGTTGAAGAAGAAGATGAGAATCCTGAGCCAGTGTTGATTGAAAAGAAAGCTGTTGGAATTAGAAAAAAACACTTGCAAGAAGAAGAGCAATTGACAAACAAGGTCAAGATAACTTAAAGAGACAGAAGAAAGAGAAAGAAACAGCTGATTATGAGGAAGAAAAAGATGAATTAAGAATGTGGTTGGCAGTAGTTCCAGATGAGGAAGAATTTGTAGATCCTGAAATCTTGCATACTAAGTTTCCTATAGTTGATTGGGAATCTCAAAATTTAGGAAATATGCATGTTTACAAGATCATAAGAGCAGATGGAAATACTAGTTATCATAAAACCTTTGAGAGTATGCTGAAAAGTTTTGATAGACATGACTTAGAGGTTTTACACAGATTGGTAATGGAAAGATTTCAAGATAACACACCAGAAGGATACAATTTGATGTTATGGGGTGATCTGAAGATACAAGTAGATCTTGAGCAAGATGATGACATCTGGAAGAATCAAAACCAGTGGAAAATAATCAGTTGGAAGCTATATGAAACTTGTGGAGTGCACACACTGATGGTTGATGGTACATTGATGACTATTCATATGTTTGTAGAGAAAAAGTATCCACTCACCAAAGAAACACTTTAGAAGATACTTAACTAGAAATTAGAAGCTGAAGCAGAAAGTTCTATGGCATTTGAATTGCTAAAGTTTATCAAGACTCAGATTGAAGACCAATAAAAGTATGTTTGAAAGAATCCTCAGCAAAAGAAGAACTGAAGTTCTAGTCCAGAAGAAACTTGAGATTTGAGAGTAAATCACAAGTTTAGGAGAGGATTGTTAGGATTCTGAAGCTTCTACAAGTTAATACTACTGTCTCAAGATTAATACTGCTAGTGAAGACTTAATGCTGTTAATGAAGAATGAAGAAATAAGTCTAAGCCTTTAGTACTGCTAGCTTTGTAGTTAGTACTGCTAGTACAATGTTAGTACTGCCAGTAATAGTTAGTACTATTAGTTAGTATTAGTACTGCTAGTGTATTGTATTAGTATTGCTTATGAGATATGCATGAGATAAATTAGGAATAGATATGCATTATCTCTTAATGCGTTTTGTAAAGCCCATTAGGTTTCCTTAGTCTATAAAAGGATCCCTGGGCATAGTTAGTAGATA
This sequence comes from Tanacetum coccineum, assembly GCA_026074375.1. NCBI lineage: Eukaryota > Viridiplantae > Streptophyta > Magnoliopsida > Asterales > Asteraceae > Tanacetum > Tanacetum coccineum. Next base: position 25,403 of record BQNB010026879.1, on the reverse strand, counting down.
TAGTTATACACAGATCAATAGAGATCTATTAGTAATCATAATTTTTGTAATTTGTAACCTAGGCAGATTCAAGTTATAATATAAAGTTCTTTTGTGATTCTTAATATTGTTCTTCTTAGCATTATTGATTAGTTTCCGCATAATCAATAGTGTTCAAATCAGTGTTTCATTATTGTTGCTTTAGAATTATCTAAAGGAACAAACCCTTTACAAGCTAAAGGTTAAGATCTATACATAAAATGATCCAACAGGTAAAAGGTATGTATATTTAAGCACATACCAAAATCCCCCATACTAAGCTATTGTCGTGTCCTCATGCAATGTCATAAACACACACTTAGAAAACCAAAAACTTCAAACCCCTTAGACTAGTCACCTTGAAAAGTAGCAAAGTGCTATCTAAAGAGGTTAAGAAATCACTAGTTTTGAAAAGCCCCCCGTTTTACCATTTTTATGTATTTATTATTATTCATACATAACATAACTTAACGGAACAATAAATACTAAAAGGATAAATTCTCCGTCTTTGATTTTTCACCCGCCCCAAACCAAGCTTAAAAACGAAATCATTGTTAAAAACAAGTTAAGATGCTAACATTACTCATAAATGATAATTGTGGATGCATAGCTACTTTTTGCTCCCTTATTCCTAAATCCTCTAAAGCTTTTTATTATTATTATTAGTGACAAATAAATTAATGTCTTATTCACTTAAAGTAAACCCGGTTTAGACCATAATTAGTTTGAAATCCTTTCCTAAAGAGACGATATGGTGAGAATAAGGTCCACATTAAGGTTCTAATTTCGCATGATTTAGGGGCTATCCTTTTTAGAGAACCCCGAAGTCAAAATTTGGCTTTATTATTATTATTATTGCAACATTATTAATCCTCGGTCCTTTAAACAACTGCCACATCAGTATGATAGCCGACCATGGTCCAGGAGTTATATTTTGACCTCGGTGATCCTCGACCTTTTTGAAGGCTACAACATCGGTTGTGAGCCGGCAAGATGCAACAAACTTTTATCAGTCTCGGATTATTTCTATGTGCCTTATTTAGAAGACTGCAACATCGGTTGTGAGCCGGTAAGATGTAGTAAACTTTTATCAGCCCACATTTTTTATTATTCTTACCTCCACCCTTTAAACGACTACCACATCGGTTATGAGCCGGCAAGAGGTAATGGTCTTATTTCGGCTTCGGTTTATTACATAACGTTATTATTATTATTAGCCAAATTTTAAGTCCTGTGGTCTTTTAACTACTTAGACAACGGTAGCGAGCCGTCAGGAATCGGTAGCCTATTTCCCTACAACACTGACAAAACCTCGATGTGTGATACCTTACCTTTCAGTTTGTGTGTTTTTTTTTGGGGGGTTTTTTCTAAAGGAACTCTACGAAGTGATTTAAACTAAGAATCGCAAAAACCTAAAGTAACTTTATTTATTCAACAATTATATAACATTTATTAAGCTTATGGGAGCAAAAAGCCACAATTAACTTCTATGAGCTTGAAAGAGATCCAACTACTCTATGTTTAACATCTAACTTATATAATCATTTCTCGTTCTTCGCAAATTTAAAATCTTTAATAAAAAGATCCGCGAATGCTTAGTCTAATAAAACAAGCTTTGCATATTTAAAGTCTATCATGGAAACTTGTAAACTCTTGGCTCTTTAAAGCTAGAATTCACGTTTTAAAGCTTCTTGTATAAAAGACTAGCAAAAGCTTAAATTTATATAAGTTAAGGGGCAAGCTAGAGCGCAACATGCTCGATCAAGTCAAAATTTATTCCTTAAAAAGACAAAACATCATGTCAAAACACTTATTCTATGTTTTGAAATTATTTATTTTATGTTTTTTTTTATTTTTATTTACACTTTTTTTGGCATATTTTTGAAAAACGGGGTTACGTGAAGACAAGGCAAATGCAAGTAAGATCGAATCGAAAGATCCCTCCATACTAGAACTACACATTGTCCTCAATGTGAGACTGTCACCCCCATACTAATTTCAAGGCATAATCCAAATATTAAGGGGTCTCTACGCGAATCTAAAGCCGGTTATTAATTATGCTAATAGATAAACGTTAATCAATAAGATCTAGGATATCGCATTCCCATATATAAGCATGTGAAGGATTGAAGATCGAGTGGACGATGGACAAAACCATAAGCACGAGAGTCTTCAAAATCCGGGTCAATCCTGGATATAAAATCACAAAACACGAAACACGAAAAAGGAAGAGGCGAGCCTCTTTACATCACACTTATTCATTATATTAATATACTACTACTAAGGATAAGCATGGGTTGCCACCCGCGAAGCGCTTGTTTTTGATAACCGAGTCATGAGCTTGACTCGACCCTGAATTTAGTGGTCCATTGGGAAAGTTTTGAGATCCGGGACAACCATTTGTGGTGTGTCCTCTCCAAAATAATGTTTAAGTCTATGACCGTTCAACTTGAAATTTGGTCCATTTGTTTGAGATAACTCAATGGTTCCATAAGGGGAAACTTGAGCAATGGTGAACGGTCCGGTCCAACAGGTTTTGAGCTTCCCTGAGAAAATCTTTAATCGAGAATTGAAGAGAAGGACTCAATCACCAACGTTGAAAACGCGGTTTTTAATCTTAGAATCATGAATCTTCTTCATTTTCTCTTTATAGATTAAAGAGTTCTCGTAAGCATGATCCCGGAGTTCATTTAATTCATTTATTTGAACTTTTCGGTGATCACCCGCGGTATTAAGGTCAAAATTACAATGCTTTAAGGCCCAATAGGCCTTGTGCTCAAGTTCGATAAGAAGATGGCAAGCCTTTCCATACACGAGCTTATAAGGAGTGTACCTAATGGGTGTTTTGAAGGCGGTACGAAAGGCCCATAATGCATCATCTAACTTATCGGACCATGAAGCACGGTTTTCTCCTATGGTCCTTTCTAAAATACGTTTTAAACCACGATTTGAAACCTCCACTTGTCCACTCGTTTGTGGATGATACGTGGTAGAAAGACGATGAGTAACTCCATACTTAAGCATAACTTTAGCAAATTGATCATTACGAAAATGAGTACCGCGATCACTAATTATAGCACGAGGAGTTCCAAATCGGGCAAAAAGAGATTTCAAAAATTTAACAACAACTCGAGCATCATTAGTGGGGAGCGCTTTTGCTTTAACCCATTTAGACAAATAGTCGACGGCTACGAGAATGTATTTATTTCCTCTAGAAGACTGAAACGGGCCCATAAAGTCGATGCCCCACACGTCAAAGATCTCGCATACTTGAATTATATTTTGAGGCATTTCATCACGTTGAGAGATTTTGCCTTGACGTTGACAAGCATCACACCGTGTGACCAAGTCATGGGCATCTCGGTAAATATCGGCCAATAGAAACCGAAATCGAAGACTTTGTTTGCGGTGTAGTTCGCACCATGATGTCCCCAGTGGGTCCATTATGGCAAACCGTGTGGATATCAACGGCTTCTTGTCCGTGAACACATCGTCTAATTACTTGATTCGCACAAATCTTAAACAAGTAGGGGTCATCCCAAAAATAGTGTTTAACATCCTTAAAGAAAAATTTCTTTTGTTAGGACGACATCCCTTTTACTACAAAATTCCCCGCATTGGTAATTTGAAATGTCGGCAAACCATGAGGTACTTGAATCATTATGAGAAGATATTATACCAAGGGTCTCGAGAGGAAAAGTTTCATTAATTTCTTTTTTCTCGAGATCACCTTCATGTGGGTTTTCTAATCTAGACAAACGGTCGGCCGCGAGATTCTCTGCTCCTTTTTTATCATGAATAATGACATCAAATTCTTAGAGTAGGAGAATCCACCAGAGTAATCTCGGCTTAGCATCTTGCTTAGCAAGAAGATACTTAAGAGCCGAGTGGTCCGTATACACTATGGTCTTTGATAAGACTAAGTAAGGCTGGAATTTCTCAAAAGCATACACCACGGCTAATAACTCTTTTTTCGTTGTAGTGTAATGTGCTTGAGCATCCGCCATGGTCTTACTTGCATAGTGTATAGGCTGAAAATGCTTGGTCTTATGTTGCCCCAAGACTGCACCAATCGCATAATCACTAGCGTCGCACATAATTTCAAATGGTAGGTCCCAATCGGGGGCAACTAAAATCGGGGCTTCGGTTAACTTCATTTAAGAATATTAAATGCTTTAATACATTCTTTTGAGAAATCAAACGGGGTTTCTTTTTCTAAAAGATGGGTCATCGGCCGGGCGATTTTAGAAAACTCTTGAATAAATCGATGATAGAACCCGGCGTGACCTAAAAAACTTTAAACGCCTTTGACGGTAGTCGGATGACGGAGTTTAGCTATAACATCAACTTTAGCTCGGTCGACCTCAATCCCAACTTTGAAATCTTATGGCCAAGGACAATGCCCTCTTTAACCATGAAATGGCACTCCTCCCAATTTAAAACTAAGTTGGTGTCTTCGCACCGTTTTAGCATTTTTTCTAAATGGGAGAGGCAAGATGAGAAAGAATCTCCGAAGACTGAGAAATCGTCCATAAAGACCTCCATTGTTTCCTCGATCATATCATGGAAAATGGCCATCATGCACCTTTGGAACGTTCCTAGAGCATTACATAAACTAAAAGGCATACGTCGGTAGGCAAACATCCTATAAGGGCAAGTGAAGGTGGTCTTCTCTTGGTCTTTCGGGTCAATAGGTATTTGAAAATAACCAGAAAATCCATCTAAAAAGCAATAGTATTCATTTCCCGCTAAAGGTTCTAGCATTTGATCCGTAAAAGGCAACGGGAAATGATCTTTACGAGTGGCATCATTAATCTTTCGATAATAAATACAAACTCGCCATCCCGTAACTAACCTAGTGAGTATTAACACATTTTCTTCGTTTTCAATTACAGTCATGCCACCCTTTTTAGGCACACAATGAACGGGACTCACCCATGGACTATCGGAGATAGGGTAAATCAATCCGGCATCAAGGAGTTTGATAACTTCCTTTTTGATAACCTCATGAATTTTTGGATTTACCCTTCTTTGATGTTGAATCACTGGTTTGAAATCATATTCCATTAAGATCTTGTGAGTACAAAAACTAGGGTCTATGCCATTAATGTTGGAGATTTTCCATGCGATGGCCCGTTTGTGTGATTTAATAACCTTTAAAAGGGCGATCCTTTCTTCATATTATTATTTAGACAAGTTTACTTGAATTTACTAAGAAATTCCTGCGAGAAATTTTGTACTCCGAGCACATCTTATTTTTTCACCAAAAATCTACACTAGGAATTAACATACTTGCACAAGATAAATCTCTTATTTACGAGATTGACCTTTTAAGATGAGAAGTCGATTCGAGTGTGTGTTTGAGTAGTGTGAGAGTGTGGTGAACAATGATAGGGGACGGGTAGGGGTGTATGAGTATTAACCCTTTTTAATTTTGACACATTTTTGGCCCCTCGATGTTTAACACAACTTATTAATCTCAAATTAGGATTTTATAAGGTATATTCCAAGTTAACAAATAACACACATATCCTTAATGATTTTATACTCTCATACCTTATAGACATAATTTATCAAACTACACCCTAAAGGCATAAACAAGTAACACATAAGGCTCAAACAAGTTAAACTTAATTAACTTTCTATCAAGAGATATTACGTTATTGTTTTAAAATCTTTTTCCCTTTTAACAGCTCATTTTATCATGACAAATAAATTTGACATTCTCTCTCCCTCAAACAATTACCCGTTTTCTATTTAAAGAGCTGTAGACATTGTTTGAGAGGTCAAATGTATCTTGAAACAATATTATTCAGCTGATGGAAATGAATTTTTTTATGTGACAAACAACAACACCGAAGACGTAAATAAGATTTCTCTTATTTATTCCATAGATGCACTGAAACGTACACTTCTGTATTATAGGAAGCATGGTTTGTGAATGCAAAGTATTCACAAGCTTTGCATGATCATAAAGTAGACCCATGCCCAAGGAAATAAATTCCCGTTGAGAGGAACAAGAATTTCTTTTTGAAATATTTGCCTTTAAGAATGATGACCGGTGTTTCCTATCTGAAATAATAGCCACCATGTGCCATGTTTTGAAAAAACATTTTGAAACTTACTGCTCGAAACTTCTTACAGGCTTGTATCATTGTTGAATGACATTTCTAAGACCGTAAATGTTATCGATTTCAGAAGACATGCCATTGTAAAACTTCTTTTTGTATTTTTCTCATTTTTTAATTTTTTACTTTGTTTTTGAAAAGTTTATATAAAATGAAAATCTTTTTGGTTTTTCTGATTTTATATTTTTCTCTTTTGGTTTTATAAAATTTTAGAAAAATAAAAAATGAAAATGAAAAATCTTTTTGTGTTTCTATGATTTAAAGTATTTACTTATTATACAGGATATTTGAATAGGTACCACCACTATTCATCAAATTTTCATCGCCATTGTTTCAGAGTCTCTGGCGTAAAACTCCGCATTCCCAGCTTGTTGATAAAAATTCAATTCTTTCTCGCCAAGAGCTTTAGTGAAGATGGTCCGCCAATTGAAATTCTATTACTCAAGTAAGTTCTCGATATCACATCATTCTCAACATGCTCGCTTGATGAATATGAAACCGATTCTATATGCCTTTGGAACTGGAATGTTGAACGTTGTTGCACGGCTGCATAAGCAACACACACACACACATTGTTATCACAGTACATTGGAATTTTATTGAATCCAAGGCCATAGTCGGTAAGTTGTGATCTCATCCAAAGGACTTGAGCACAACAGCCGGACAAAGCAATATATTCAATTTTTTTATATATAATTTTTTTGTACATTTTTGCCATGCCATTGATTAAACATATAATACATCATGAGGGTTTATAGATACACCCCTACACTTGAACTTTTACATACTCGATTATTTACAATCTAACTAGTGACCCGATTTGAGATGGATCAAAATAACATGGAGATCATTTGATAAACATATGGGGGTATTGATTTAACTTTTCTTCCCTATTCTTCCGCGAAATAAATACTACCATGAATCCTAATCGTTCCAAAACTGTATTTACAAGGATAAGGACTTTGCAACTGTTTACTTAATAATTAACTTGGGTTAAAACAATAATGTACTAAAAGTGAGTACTTACAAGGTAGGCTAAGGCGATTTGGGTGTAACGATTGGTTTTAAGGGTGACAAAATTTCAACTACTACATACTTCCAGAATAGTCTATTTAGGAATTCCTAGAAATCCCCAAATGAAGGCTCGGAGTGTGGTACTTAGGGTATCCTGCACTAAAAATGATGCATGCAAAGGGGTGGGGATAGTTATAATGATGGCGATGAGACCAACAATAAAAACAATTACGAGTTTTTTAAAACCAAGGGTTTTCATCCTAGTGCCTCTTAATCAGCAAAATCCTATTTCACATGCGGTCTCCTGGTATGCCATCACAAAAACAAGTCCCTAGAATTTAATACACAAATCTCGGTACACTCATATAATTTTTAAACCGAACTAAGCTCTAAGAAAAGGTACAAAGACTAACATACACCAACTTAACGACAGAATTGACACATGAAGACTGCACTCGAACCTTAACTCGAACAAGCAATGTAAAAATTATCTAGGTTAACCAATGATGGATACAACCGAATTCAAAAATCTAAAGGCGAACATACACATTTATTTAGAGTGTGAATTGAGGGTTTTTGTGCTAGTCATATAAATACCTATCCGTTGAGACCGCTATTATTACTTGTTTTCGTCGTAATGTGTTAAAGAAAAATTTTAAATTTTTGTTCATTTCCGATTATGTTAAAGTTTCATATCTCACCCATCATTTTAAAGGACAAAGCAAATGACAATTGAAGGTGAAAATTAGAATCTAAGAAGTCTTATTTTCCACCTACACTTAAGTTAACAAAGTCCCCCAATTCACTCTATAGAAGAAAACCCTTAAAACAAATTAAGGGAAAAGAAAACAATAAAAGAACTAGTACCCCTTGGTTTGCTCAATAATTTAGGAAGAAACATGCGAAAAACTACGTGTTACATCATCCTCCAAGAATCATCCAATAAAACTTCCATCCTAAGAACTTCCAAGCTTTTTCTCATTAAATATAACCTGTAAATCAAAGACAAAGACAACTACACCTGGCGTAAAATCGGCGGGATATGATATATACAACGAAACTTTAGGGTTGACTCTATAAAAGAAATAAAGATGGAATGAGAGTGATGATGTAATCATAGGTTTATGTAGGTTTATAAAAGAATTACAAATTTTAAATGTTGTACAAATTATTTTTCGAAAATACTTGAAAAAATTAAAAATTTTATCTTGTGCTGGTCTTCAACCGTCGCCAGCGTCTATTGAAAATTTTCTATTCGTTTTTCATTGAAAAAATATCCTTGCACAGCAATATATACGTTAATTTCCTGTATGAATTACTGAGCATGAAACCTGAGATTAGTCAATACAATCAAATGACTCGAAACAGACGTGGAATTAGCAAAACATTTATTTAATAAGTTGGTTTCTTAATAAATGATAATTTTTTTTCCCTACACTTATTTTTATGCAAAATACCTTTGATTGCAAAAAGACGAAAGTTCCAAACAAAACATAGCATGATTACAAAAATAATTCAAACATAAAAGAATAAAAGATAAAGAATTAAAACATAAGACACTCCTAAATGCGGAAAAATAAATATTGGGTTGCCTCCCAAAAAGCGCTGTTTTTTTTTCGAGTCCCACAAGCCCTGACTCTAACCCTTATGTAACAGATATCAAAGGGAGGTTCCCCTACACTTAAGTTCCAGTACGGGTGATAGAAACGTACACACCACTATGTGAGAAAGGGTCCAAATTGCTGAAAATTGTTTGAATTATATGCTCCAAATGGGTGGTGTATTCTTTAATCCTACCCTTCACTACTACTTTTGGCCTAACATTGAATTAAGTCCTCTTCCGTATAAAGAAACTTCCTTAGATTCTAATTCCCAAATCATTTTTCCTATCATCTCATATTTGAAAAATCAACACCCTAGTGATCCCGTAATTTCTTTATAAAAACCACGTCATGTTTTTCATTAATACAACCCTAACTACCTCGACTATCTAAACAAAAAAGTAGCAGTGTAACCCTACATGTATAGTGTATTGATTGGTAAGTACTGTGACGACCCAAAGGAACGGTGTTATGCTCTAATTGGTTTAATTTGATTTTATTATTCTACCTAAGAAAGCAGGAAAGAAAACATGTTTGAATATTTAAGATTACTATGGATAGTTTGGTGGTGAGCCTTGCTTGTCGAAAAGGGAAATTGGTATAGTGATGGACAACTAGAGAGGAAGAACAAATTTAATTATGATCTTACGTGAAATGTTTTAATCGCAACCTTAAAAGGGGTCTTACATTCATTAGGTCCAATTTTGTATTTGAAACCTGTCTTATATTTACTAAGTGGAATTGACTCAAAAGGAGAATTAACTTATTCTCAGTCTACAGTCATTAAAATTTCCTTTTAGCTTACGAGATACGCTTAACTCTAACATGTGGTCTCCTATTAGCTCGCGCTCCTTAACCAAATAATTAATGATAAGAGTTCGCCCCATGGGTAAAGGACGAACAATTACAAGGATTGGTCTTTTTGCAATGAATCATGCGTGCCAAGGTCTTTGAGATCATATAGATCCTTGACCGCAGTAAACCTTATATCAAAATTTAGACAGGAATGCAAGGTTCTAAAAACGCACTACATAAATTAATAAAAGATGCAATAAAACAATAAAATCAATAATCAATAATCACAAGGATTATTAATAAATTAAACGCCGAATAACAAACAATAAACATAACAAATAATCATGACATCAACAAATTAAATTGCTAGATCCACATAAATCAAAATAATTATTAAATTAAATTGACCATAATAAGTTGATATACGAATAAAATTTGTGTCAATTGAGTGCTATCGATCCCCTAGTCGAACGCCATGACAAACCCCGAAGGGTTTGCCCTATACAAGCTGCATACTTCTTTTTCTCCTTTTCTTTCTTGTTGGCAAACCACATCAGTACCAATGAGATGCCTTGATTCATATGAATCAATGTAGTATATATACTAAATAAGATTTTGGGATGTTGGCAACAATAGTCCCTCGTCATTCATCATTATTTAATTTTAAATCACCAAGCTTCATAGCATTTTAACACCATTAGTCCTTGGATGAGTCATCAATTACGGTGTAACGACATCGTCCACGTTACGCCGTAAACCTTCTGACGCAACATTCTAACTTCTAGTAATAAAATTGGTCATGGAGTAATTAAATCAACCATTTACGCCGTAACCCTGAGTCAGCATAAATATCTATTCCATAATAAATGATTACAGCGTAATTCCTGCGGGACGTTTGATTCGAACCCAAACACACACGTAGGTATATATAAGGACGATATCAATAATAGTATAGTAATAATTATAACAAATATAATGCAAAGACAATGAACAATTAAAGCAATTACAAAATAAGCACGAAAACAATAACGGGATTCTAAAAAAGCACTCTAAAAACCTAAATTATCAAAATTAAGCCCTACAAATGCAAATTTAATTTTTATAAATCCTAAATGACTTAAAATAAATTTCAAAAAAAGAATTATAGTTTTTTTTTTTTTTTTATTAATTAAAACCAGATTTATCCTAAATTAATTATTAAAAGTAGTAAACTAATTATTAAAAATCTAGGAAAATTAGGAAAAATACTTTAAGCTAAGTAGAATCTAAGAAAAATAAAACCTGATAAGTTGGCTAAACAAATAAGCTAATAATAAGCAAATAAGCTCGAAATAGCAAAACTGAAAAGAGACTATATTAATTAGATAGTGCAAAGTATTAAACAAAAAAGACCCAAGGGCAGATGGTGATGAGAGTGTGTGCTAAGGCGTTGGGTATGTGAAGGGGAGGTCACAGGTTCGACCCCTGTGGCTTCCCTTTTTAAAAATTATTTTTTATTTTTTATTTCTTTTGAAAAAGCTAAAGACCTAATAAAAATAAGCAACTTAAAAAAAGACACTTTTTTCAAGACTCACAGATAAGCCAGAAATAAGCTTTTGAAAGAGACAGTTATGACATAAAAGCTTTTACCTAAACTGAAATAGCTTATAAGCTTGAATAAGTTCAACCCTAAGCCAAATAAGCTACAAGCACCTTAAACTTAACCTAATAAGCAAAACTAAACAACATTTAAGCAAATCCAATAAGCCATAAGCTCAGAAATCAAATAAGCAGTTATTGAGATAAGCTATGCAAACAGATTGAGGAGCACTTTTTAAGCCAATTTTAAGCTAGAAAACCAAAAAGCTAGATCTCAAAACCTAAAAACAGATTAAATTTGAACTATAAGCTACTATAATAAGCCAAAAACACAAATTTTGGAACTCTAAATAAGCTAGAAAAAGCTAATGAAATAGGCAGTTTAAGCTATTAACTATATTTTTGGACTTTTTAAAGTTTTTCTAAAAGGCACAAATACTAACTGCAGGCCTAAATTAAAGCTAGAAAAAGCTAATGTGAAAACTCAAAAAGCTTAAACAGATTAATCTTACTAACCAATGAACTTATATTATGAATTTCAGACCCATAAACAACCTTAATCTAACCTAAATTTGCAATTGAAAAACTGATTTTAAGCTCTGAAAATGACACTAAAACACAAAGACAGATTGTGATACTAATTAAACTTGCACATGTAATAACTAAACCTACTCTTTCTACTGCATTTGAGCCTAAAACAAGCAGGAAAACATCACCTAAAAGCCCTTAATCAAATCTCAAACAAATAAGCTGAATTTGAAACTGTCTAACCACAGATTTAAGCCATGGGTATATAAATCTTTGAAAAGCAACTTTAACCTTTTAAAACTTATGAAAGCTGGTTTATAAGCTTAGTTTAAGCTTATCAAATCTGTTTTAAAGGATACAAGGCAATCAAACAGTACTAACCTATGTTAGTACTGCTTGTGCCAAACACCCCTTAATAAGATTGAAAACCATATTTAAACTCAAAACAGGCTTTAATAAGCTTCAAACTGATAAGACAGACTAAGACTTAAGCTATTAGATGACAATTAAGCTTAAAGAAAGGACAAATAAGCATTATCTAATAAGCTATGAAGATAAGCAATTAACAAGCTTAAGAACAGTTTTAACACAAAAACTCAAATCTAGCTTTATTCAAAACTTGAAACCACACATAATAAGCTAACAATAGAAAAATAAGCAATAATAAGCAGTAAAAAGCAGAATAAGCAAACTACAAAACTAATATAGAAGATAAGCTACAAAAGAAAAATGAAGAGTACCTTTTTGTCCCAGCTAAACAGGGACTGAAATGCTCTTTAGAGCTTATTCTACTAGCTCTAGCTTATCAAAGATAAGCTAGTAAACCCATAAGCCCATCCATAATTGGCTTATCATCCATTAAGCTCAAAACCATACCAATTCTTACAACCAATGGAACAAGGGCTCAAATAAGCTTGTGTAAGCTTATTTGAGCTCATATATGTTTAGTGACAAATTTATCTTATTAGGTGCTTATTTAACCAGTTTTAACAAATTTAAGCAATAGATAAACATTTGTAAATCAAACTGGAATCTTAATGAAACTCAAATTTTATTAATTCATAAAAGTTTACAATACTTGAAAAAGAAAATACAACTTAAGAATAATAAGCTAAAACTAGACAATAAGCTTCCAAAATAAGACACCCCTTGTGTGTGTGAGGCCTCCTCTTTATATAGTGATGAGGGGAAGGATCCAGAACCCTAAGACGCTCATCTATCTTCAATCTCGTCCCTTCAATGTTGATTAATTCCTACGCAATCATCTTGGCCCTTGATTTGATGCCACGCATCATTACCCAATCATTGGCCTTGGGATTACCAACCTGGCAGGCCAAAAACATCACTGCTTGCGTCATTTTCATCTATTGCGTCAGGTTGGCTTCTAGAAACAAGTGGCAAGCGTGTGATGAGGTGCATTTACCCTGGGTTAAACGAGGGAGGGAAAATCAATTTGGGGAAGATGTATAGTACATGTTTTAACTGTGTGTTTGACCTGGGGTTTTATAAATGGGTGTTGACCCATTTTTGGACTTGGGCTTGGTATTGGGCCAAGTAGATATGAAATGGGTTTATGGTTTTTAAATGGGTTAAGGCTTATGGGTATTATAGATACAAGATTAGTGGGCTGACCCGGCCCAATAAAATGGGTACGGGTTGGCCCATTAATTATGTATATGCCTTAGGCTTCGATTTCTTGTACTCTATCCATTCCCGTGCTCGGTTTTGTCCATTTTGCTTTGTTTTTGTCCTCTATTTGAATATCCGTTACCTGTATGACACAATTCACAATACAAACGAATACAATGTATTTTTTCGCAATGTATATTGTCATTTTGGTCTTTTTTAGCTCGTTTAAAAATTAAGGTAAAAGGTATGTGTATTTAAGTACATACCAAATCCTCCATACTCAGCTATGTCGGTCCTCATGCAATGTCTAAACACAAACTTAGAAAAACCAACAATTTCATCCCCCTTAACTAATTACCTTTGAGAAGTAGCTAATGTTCATCTAAGGGATTAAAAATCACATTTTAAAAGCCACCCGTTTTAACCCTTTTTTATTATTTATATTATGATTCATACATATCATAACACACGGAACAAGAAACACTAAAAAGGATAAATTCATCGTCCTTATTTCATCCGCCCCAACCTATAAGCTTAAAAACAATCATTGTTAAAATACAAGTAAATACTAACCCTACTCATAGATTTAGATTGTGGATCATAGCTACTATTTCCGCTCGCCTTATTTCCTAAATCCTCTAAAGATTTATTATTGTTATTTGTGACAAATAAATTAATGTCTTATTATATAAGTAAAACCCGGTTTAGACCACAATTAGTTTGAAATCCTTTCCTAAAGACATATAGTGGAATAAGGTCCACAATACGGTTTCTAATTTACATGATTTTATGGGTTTATTTGCCTTTTTAGATACTCCGGAGTCGAAATTTGCTTTATTATTATTATTATTATTGCAACATTTAAACCCCGGTCCTTTAAAACACTGCCACAATCGGTATGCGAGCCGACCAATAGCCCCAGGATGCTTATTTTCGACCTCGTGATCCTATGACCTTTTAAGAAGCTGCAACATCGGTTTATTAGCCGGCAAGAAGGCAGCAGAACTTATTAACAGGTCATGGATTATTACTAAGTGCCTTAGTTTAAGAAACTGCAACATCCGTGTTTGTGAGCCGGCAAGAGCAGTAAACTTTTAACAGCCCACATTTAATTTATCATTACCTCTACCCTTAAAACGACACCACATCAGTTTGGAGCCCGACAAGAGTAGTGGTCTTATTTCGGCTTCGGTTTATTACATAACTTATTATTATTAGCACAAAATTCAATCCTGTGGGCTTTTTATCTACCAAAGACAACGGTAGCAAAATCTAGCCATCATGAATCGTAGTCGTATTGCCCCACAACACTGACAAAACCTCGATGTGTACCTTACTTTCACCAGAAGGAATCTCTATGAAGTGATCTAAACAAAGAATCGAAAATAACCTAGAAGCAACTTTATTTATTCAACAATTATATAATGTTTATTAAGCCAGGTAGGAGCAAAAAGCCATAATTAACCTCTATGAGCCTTAAAGAGTTTTGAATACTCTCATGTTTCGCATCTACTTATTTAAAACTCTATCATTCCGCAATGCTAGTCCTAAAAAACAAGGGTTTGCATATTAAAGTCTATCATGGAAACTATGCAGACTCTTGGCTTTTACAAGTTAGGCGTTTGTAAAGCTTCTTGTATAAAAACTAGCCAAAATGCTAACATTTGGTATTAGTTTAAGGGCAAGCTAGAAGCGCAACCTGCTCGAATCAAGTCAAAACGTTATTCTTAAAAAAGACAACAACATCATTCAAAACACTTATTCTTTTTATAAAAAAAAATAATTTTGGCAATATTTTTGCTAAATTTGGTGAAAAACGTTACGTGAAGACAAGGATAATGCACAGTAGATCAATCAAAAGATCCCGCCTATACTAGAACTACAACATTCGCTCACAAAGTCAGGACGTCACCCCCATACTAATTTCAAGCATAATCCAAATATTAAGATGGGGTTTTTTTGGGTCTCTACGCAAATCTAAAGCCGTTTATTAATTATGCTAATAGATAAACGTTAATCAATAAGATCTAGGATATCGGATTCCCATATATAAGCATGCGAAGGATTGAAGATCGAGTGGACGATGGACAAAACCACGAGCACGAGAGTCTTCATAATCCGGGCAATCCTGGACATAAAACACAAAACACGAAACACGAGAAAGGAAGAGGCGAGCCTCCTCACATCACACTTATTCATAATTATTATACTAACATACTACTACTAAGGATAAGCATGGGTTGCCACCCGCGAAGCGCTTGTTTTTGTTAACCGAGTCACGAGCCTGACTCGATCCCCGAATTTAGTGGTCCATGGGGAAAGTTTGGAGATCCGGGACAACCATCGGTGGTATGTCCCCTCCAAAATAATGTTTAAGTCTATGACCATTCACCTTGAAATTTGGTCCGTCGGTTTGAGATAACTCGATGGCACCATAAGGGAAAACTTGAGCAACGGTGAATGGTCCGGTCCAACGGGTTTTAAGCTTGCCCGAGAAAATCTTTAATCGAGAATTGAAGAGAAGAACTCGATCACCAACGTTGAAGACGCGGTTTTTAATCTTGGAGTCATGAATCTTCTTCGTTTTCTCTTTGTAGATTAAAGAATTCTCGTAGGCTTGATCCCGGAGTTCATTTAGTTCATTCATTTGAACTTTCCGGTGATCACCCGCGGTCTTAAGGTCAAAATTACAATGTTTCAAGGCCCAATAGGCCTTGTGTTCAAGTTCGATAGGAAGATGGCAAGCCTTTCCGTACACGAGCTTATAAGGAGTGCACCCGATGGGTGTTTTGAAAGCGGTACGGAAGGCCCATAATGCATCATCTAACTTATCGGACCAAGAAGCACGGTTTTCACCTACGGTCCTTTCTAAAATACGTTTCAACCCACGATTTGAAACCTCCACTTGTCCACTCGTTTGTGGATGATACGCGGTAGAAAGACGATGAGTAACTCCATACTTAAGCATAACTTTAGCAAATTGATCATTACAAAAATGGGTACCGCGATCACTAATTATAGCACGAGGAGTTCCAAATCGGGCAAAAAGAGATTTCAAGAATTTTACAACAACTCGGGCATCATTAGTGGGGAGCGCTTTTGCTTCAACCCATTTTGACAAGTAGTCGACGGCCACGAGAATGTACTTGTTCCCTCGAGAAGACAGGAACGGTCCCATAAAATTGATGCCCCATACGTCAAAGATTTCGCAAACTTAAATTGCATTTTGAGGCATTTCATCACGTTGCGAGATTTTGCCTTGACGTTGACAAGCGTCACACCGTGCGACCAAGTCATGGGCCATCACGGTAAATTTTCGGCCAATAAAAACTGGAATCACCAAAGATCATTTTAGCGTGTAAGGTTGCCACCATGATGTCAACCGGTGGTCTATTTAAGTCACGCCGTGAGGATAGCACCGGCTTCTCTTGGCCGTGAACACAATATCGTCTAAATCATTTGAACCCGCACAAATCCTAACACGTAGGGTTCGTCCCAAAATATGCCTAACATCCTTAAGAACTTTTTCCTTTTGTTGGGACGACATCCGCTTTCACAACAAAAATACCCGCCATGGTAAATTTGCATATCGTGCAAACCATGGGGGTCCTAAATCACCATGAAAGATATCATTACCGAAGGGTCTCGAGAGGAAATGTTTTGTAATTTCTTCTTTCTCAGATCACCATGATGAGATTCCTCTAATCTTGATAATGTCGCCGCGAGACTCTCACGCTCCTTTTTTATCACGAAAATGACATTAAATTCTTAAGTAGGATAAACTGAAGAAAACATCAGCTTTCACACAAAAGAAAAACCAGAAGTAGAAAGTTTGTGAGAGAAAAGTAAAAAAGGAAAATAAGAAGGTTGATTGAACTATGTGTTAATTCCAAAGAGAACCAACACCCTCTCTATGTGTGGAGAGGGTATTTATACTTAGTAAGTGGCCGATTAGGCCTTGGCTTGCATGGGCTTTCCATAGGCCTTGGACTAACTAGCCCACTAAGTTTCTAAATATTGCTATATGAGTCATCTACCAATATCTATGAAGTAACCGAGACTTTTCTAGGAACTTCATGTTACAAAAACTTAAACCAAGCATACTATGTTGAGTCTTCATTCTTATGCATATGGTGTAGTGATCATAGACTTTAGGCTTGAGCTTGTTCCTTTAGCTTGGACTTGACATGAATATGTGATCTTGAGCATCTTGAGATCATCAACCAAGCATAATCTCGTTTCGCCATCTTGTAAACTTTGATATCTTGTAAACTTGTGACTTTTAAACCGACACGCTCATATTATTCTTGATGTTTGAAAGCGAGTGTAACCATCTTTCTGACATTCTTTACCTTAACACTCCGTCACTTCGAGAGAAAGAACGATCTGATAATCAGATTGACAATACTTCTTTGAAATTTTTTGACTTTAATACTTCGTCACTTCAAGAAAGACGTACGGTATCAGAGTAGCGAAAGTCTTGAAACATGTACTTGAGCTTTCATGGTATCTTTATAAATGTCGGTCGAGTATGAGCATGCGGCTATGGATCTGTGAGACAGCTGGAACCAGGTACCTCCATGACCATCTTTATATATTCCTGAAATAAAGCAGTTAGCAATAAAGCGGGGGGACAAATATGGCTTTGTCATTCGCCCGTGTTTGGTTGGAATAACCTTCGAATCCGTAAGGATCAACCTGTGATCAAATAGATTCAATTTATGAAGAATCTTCTTGACAGGATTTCCAGCTATAGTATTGAATCATTCTAACACATATGTATTAGATTCATCGTACTCAGCATGTTCTCATTATCGGAACGTCTCAAAGCAGACAACACGATAAGAGTGAACCAGTGAGTTACTGTCTCACCGATTAAATAGAAAAATAGATTTGAAAATCAATCGACGTGTCACTTGCTAAAGTGGTTTTGTGACACATCGAGAGTTTTAAGCAATTCAAAATCCATTAACCGTCGATCCAAACCGGAACAAGTTTATTCATAATTAGAATCGCACCGATTGGTTGCTTTTCTATTTGTCACAATTTTGATTCATATAGAATCGCACTTGTTTGAAATTGTTAGCTCAAAGCAAGGATTTCCATCTTCACTGTGGAATACATAGTATCACATCAGATGTGTTTTAAGAAAAATCACAGGATAAATGCTTGAGGACTCTTAATATAATATCTTGTATCACATTGTGTGACTTCGCAATCATAATTGACAATTGTCCTAATGAGATTTATAATGATCTCTTTTAGCTCTAGACTCACAATAGTGCACTTTGTTTTTATGAATTGGAGGCTGGAGCAGACGCCACCTTTCCAATATCCACTTAACTCGGAGTGAGAATTGATAGAAATGTGTGTAATCACCTGAGAAATGAAACAAAGTCTGTTGAAGACCTTGAGTGCTAGGGAGGGTTTGTACATAGCGTCACTTTGGGTCCCAGTGACTGTACTTCAATGTCGCAAAACAACTAGTGTTTCCGATAGATTATGTAATACCCATTTCTGCCTAAGTGTAGGAGGATTCTTTCTTTTCAAACACTTTTATCCTTACATTTAATTTCATTCTCAACACCCTTCACTGCATACGAGACATCATAACTAACACCTTGAAAGGGTTATTCAGTGTTACTCCATCTCAGTCCGGATATTTATTCCCAGATTCACTTTTTCTCCTTTTGTATCATACCAAAGGACTTCTACACTAACTAGTGGATATCCCTGGTAGATACTCCAGTTCTGGCAGATCATGGATTTAAGTATGTATGCCTAAAACCACCTTATATAACTCCATAAATTTAAGTACATGTCAGTCTCTTGGCGTATACCGATCACAATCAAACAAAATCATGTGAAAATTTTAATCAAAGGTTTATATAAATAACATAAGATTTACACTTTGATAGATATTATTCCATCATCACTAAAAGCTCCCCCTTACCATGTGCATCGTAAATCGTAGTGCAAGCTAGTGTAGATATGCATATGAGTCCATTATATATGATCACATTTCAACAAGTTAGGTTTAGTTTAATCATATTTTCTCCCCTTATCCAAAATGTTAATCCCTTGATATTTTTTATATCAATTAATTAAACTTTCGGTGACAAAATGTTACACAATAACAATTAGGAATATTTTAATGCTCCCCCTCAATATTTGAGGGTATATAAGACAGTGATGAGTACAATAATTTGAAATTTTTTGAATTTATTAAGAAATTCTTGAAAATTTTATACTCGAGCACTCCTTATTATCACCAATAAGTCTACAAACTACATATATACAAATTCACAAAGTTATACATATGTACGATGTTTGACCCTGAGTGATTTGAGAACATCTATGGGTTCTGTTGGAGCAGCCGAAAGTCTTCCCCATAGTCCTTCTTTTAAGAAGTTGTCTTACTTTCCCTCTAAATCAGCAATCTTTTCCTTGAGTTAGATTCAAAACTTTATCTTGCAACCGCCTCAATCAGTCTTACATGTATAAAGCCAATATCTGAAGCACACAATTAACCCTTCAAGAATTTGATACCAGCAACACCAAGTCAATTAAGGTCCGCGGGTGATCGCATTTTCTCCCTCTTCAGGATAATATATATAAAAATTGAAAACACCAAAGTCAACTAAGTCTTGGAAGTCACAATTATTCCTTTAAATAGTCAAAATGATAACTCCCAAAGTCGAACAACGTCCGATAAGTAGACATAATCTTTCCTATAGAGATAATGACAACAAAAGAAACATCATACATATGTGTAACTCTTCGACCAATTATAAACTACTACTTTTTAAGAATTAAGCTTCGAGATTTGACCGGCTCGGAGTAACCATTATATGGGATCCAGAATCTAATTCTTATTCACTGTTCTAATAATTAAAAATACTCCGAACACTTCCCCCTGGGGACTCAAATGAAGCAAACTGCTAATGATGAGATGTCTCTTCCACCATGTGATTAAATAGTGCACCCGAAAGAAATAAAAAAGGCCTAAAATTTAAAAAAGGTGACTTCAAAAAAGTCATGGACTCTAGATCAAGTATACTATGGCCCCCCTTGTTTGGTTGTCGTACAACCAGTCGAAATACAACAAAACCTTGTACGCACACATACTCGAGATCGTGTTTGAAGAATATATAAGTTTAGATCTATTACGAGAGAATCAACTTCAAGGCTTTTAAAACTATGAAAGTATTTCCAAACATTCTTAAGTATTTTAATACTATGAAGTGTTGGCAATATAGATCGAATGTAGTTTGAAGCCTAAATTCACTAAGTCTCAAATTGCAAATAAGTCCATAAAGTTTTAAACACATGACATCTAAAGCTTGTGTAGTTAAAATCCATTAACTCCCCTTAAATTATGATTCGTCATTATTAAAAACTTTATCCGTTTATTCAGTGACTTATTTGAAAGACCGTTTTTTAAAAGATATTGAATGACAATTTTCTCCCCCTCAAATAATACCCTTTTCTATTTAAAAAGAGTCTGTTGTCATTAGTTTATGGTCGAATTTGTCTTTGAAAAATCTTTTTGTGAATACTGCAAAACACTGAATCATTTGAAAACACATATCCAATAAAAATAAAGATTTCTCTTATTTTAACACATAGGTACACTGAGTGACGTACACTTAATGGTATAATAGGAAGCACGGGTTGTGTTGCAAAGTAAACACAAGCCTTTGCATGGTCATAAAGTAGACCATGCCCGAGAATAAATTCCCCTAGGAAGGTCAAGTTTTCTTAGAAAAACTTTCCTTTTAAGATGATGACCCGGGTTGCTATCAGAAAAATGTAAATTAAAGCCAAGCCCATTTGGCATGTGTTTGAAACATTGAACTTCTGTTCGAACTTCATTTACATCCTTGTATCATTATTGAATGACATTTCTAAGACCGTAAATGTTATCTGATTTTTTTTTTTTTTTCAAAGACATCCATTAATTACCTCTTTTTAAATTTTTTTCCTCAATTTTTTTAATTTTTTTCTTTGGTTTTATGAATTTTATATTTTTGTATTTTGTTTTTATAAAAATTTGAAAAATGAAAAATCTTTTTGGTTTTTATGGTTTTAATATATATACATATGATACAGGATATTTGAATAGGTACCACCACTATTCATCAACTTCATCTGCCAATTGTTTGAGAGTCTCCGGCGTAAAACTCCGCATTCCTAGCTTGTTGATAAGAAATTCAATTCTTTCTCTTGCAAGGGCTTTTGTGAAGATGTCCGCCAGTTGATACTCCGTATTGACAAAGTAAAGTTCAATCACCCCATTCTCAACATGCTCCTTGATAAAGTGAAATCTGATGTCTATATGCTTCGACCTGGAATGTTGAACATTGTTGCAGCATAAGGCAATAGCGCTTTTGTTATCACAGTACATTGGAATTTTATTGAATCCAAGGCCATAGTCAGTAAGCTGTGATCTCATCCAAAGGATTTGAGCACAACATCCCGACATAGCAATATATTCAGCTTCCGTACTGGATATCGCAACGCTTTTCTGCCTTTTTGATGACCAGCTAACAAGTCTATCTCCCAGAAACTGCATACTACCAGATGTGCTACGGCGTGTATCTTGACAACCAGCATGATCCGCATCTGCAAATGCTGTTAGTGCAATTGAAGAATCCTTCAGATACCATAGTCCCTGATTGACGGTTCCTTTTAGATACCGAAAGATCCTTTTGACCGCAAGTAAGTGCTTTTCGGTAGGCCTAGCCTGATACCGGGCACACATGCATATAGCAAATTGTAGGTCAGGTCTACTGGCTGTGAGATAAAGGAGGGTGCCAATAATGTTACGATAGTGTGATGGATCAACTGCTTTCCCTTCTTTATCTTCATACAGTTTGGATTTCTCCACTATGGGAGTATCCACTGGGTCACAAGAGTCAAAATCATATTTCTTTAAAGATTCAAGGGCATATTTTGACTGGTTAATAAAGATGCCTCTGGGATTTTGAAAAATCTATAATCCTAAGAAAAATGAGATTTTTCCCATCATTGACATCTTAAATTTTGAACACATGATTTTAGCAAATAGGTCACAAAGTTCAGGTGTAGATGCATCAAAGATAATATCATCGACATATACTTGTACCAGAAGTAATTCCTTGCCTTCCTTACGGATGAACAGAGTAGGATCCACTGAGCCTTTGGAGAAGTCTTGGGATATCAGGAACGAAGACAACATGTCATACCACGCGCGTGGAGCTTGTTTCAACCCATAAAGAGCTTTCTTTAGCTTGTACACGTGATTGGGGTTATCTGGATCCACAAAACCGTCTGGCTGGCTAACATAAACCTCTTCCCAACATAAACCTTCCCGTAAAGTACCATTCTGAAACAGCATCTTGACATCCATTTGGTAACGCCCATGTTACATGGTGAGCGGCCATAACGCGAAAAAAATGCTATACATGCCCTAATTCATGCAGTCCAGGAGCAAAAGACTCTTCAAAATTAATCTCCCTCTTCTTGACAGTAACCCATGAGCCACAAATGAGCCTTGTTTCTTGTGAATATCCTCCCAGTTCATCGACTTCAACTTTCACTTTATAGATCCACTTCAAAGTAATAACCATAACTTTGTCTGGTCGGGGTACGAGTTCCCATACTTCAAGGCGTTCGAACTCATTAAGCTCTTCTTGCATTTCTTCGATCCAGCAGGATTGAGTCAAAGCATCTTTATACGTCTTGGGTTAATAGAAGTGAGGAAAGCATCGTAGTAACAGAAAAGAGCTTGCTCATGTAATTATAGCCTTGTGGAAACTGGTCTAGCGAGTTCACCGATTATGTTTTCAAGTGGATGATCCTTAGTCCATTTGCTATTATGTTCAGAAATTTGGTGATCGGGATGCACAATTGTATGAATAGAATCCGACGATGAAGATTGATCAGAAGGGATTTCTAGAATTAGGATACCAAAGTACGGATCATTACCCATATGTGCAATTACAATATCATGATTGTCTTCTTCAACATCGTTAGGAATGACGGGAGGTTGAGTTTCGGGTGTTGTTTGAGAATGACTTGGTGATGGTGCATCTTGGTCAACATTTGTTGAAGAAGATGAACCGGTTGATACAGCGGGAACTGGAGCAACTACTTCATGAATTGGAGCAACGACTTCAGAGGCTGGATAATCAACACTGGGTGGAGGAGTGAGTAATTCATCAAACATCAGTTGAAACAAAATATCCCAATCTGTTCTTGACGGTGGTACAAACGGTGTTGAAGGAGGAGGGTTTGGCACGAGTCCTGAACTAATTGTTGCAGGAGTCATTTCATGAAGTGCGGGTCCTGAACTGCTGTGTTCAGAAGCCATTGCAGTCAGCTCATCAAAATCTACATGAATTGTCTCAATGATTCGTCTGGTACGTCGGTTGTAAATTCGGGGTTACTCAATAGATTTCGTCTTGGTACGGTTCGGATTTGTAATTTTTGAAAAATGGCTGTCTTTTGTGGGTTTTTTTATAACATTACAATTTTTGGGAAAAATTTAACCATCAATCTATCATCTGTGTATCAGCTTTTGGTTTTTTTAAAAACTTTAATACCCATAGTTATTCACAAAGTGTTTACTTATGGCATTGCGTGAGGACACGACAATATCTTAGTATGGGGGATTTTGGTATGTGCTTAATTACACATACCTTTTACCTATAAAAACGAGCTTAAATGACCAAAAACGAACATAAAATGCCAAATATACGCTTGTTTTGTGATTTATGCTGTGCAGGTAACGGATATTCACTAAAGGACAAAAATCAAGCCAAAACGGACAAAACCGAGCACGGAATGGAAAGAGCGTCAAAGTCAAAGTCAAAGTCAACCCAAAAAGTCAACAAGTCAAAGCCGAAGACGAAACCAAAGAAATCTTAATGGACCAACCCGCACCCATTTAATGGGCCGGGTCAGCCCATTAAGCCTTGATTTATAACACTTATAAGTGTTATAAGCCTTAAAAGCCCACATCCCATTTTTATTAAACCCGACCCAAAACAAATGAAATAAGCCCAATTCACACCTAACAACCGTTAGCCCTACACCTTTAAAACCTTTCATCGTTAGTCCTTAGGGACTAACATAGTTAGTCCCTAATATTTACACATTTGGTCCCTATAACCCAAAACCAATTACATCCCTTGTCCCTAAACCCTTATACTCCCTTTCCCCGTTAACCCCTGTTAACCCAAATCCCCAAAACAATTTTTCCCGCCTATTTTACTATTCACCCATCACTATCCCTACCTCCCCCTGCAACACGACAAATAAAAGTCACACCCCCCTCCTAAACCCCACACCAGCTAGAAAACACATCCACCTTGGCAATCCTCTTTCATTTGATTGGACAAAGTTACAAGAAAATGGATCTAGGGCTGTGATTGAAGACCTTGGGGCCAAAGAAAGATGAAGGGCTCAGATTAAAGCTTTTGATGCTCCTCACATAACAAACACAACAAGCACAACTGAGAGCATTGTATTCGGCTATTTATATGATGCTTATTTCTTCATTTGAGGATATCTAGTGTAATTTTAGTTTAGAAGTAGTGTAGTAGTATAACTTGTTTTTACTTATTTTTACTTTAATGTACTTTCTTTTCAAAGCAATGTAATGTTTTTAAGTTTAATGAAAATTCAAGTTTTAAGTTTTTAAATTCTGTCATTTTTTTAAATTCTGTTTTTACCTTATGCATTTAAGCTTAAAATTGTGCTCTAAAGTTATTTTCATAAGCTCGTTTCTGTTCTAATTCAGTTTTACTCAAATTCACTAATAAAATACCTCAGCTTACTTGTTGGATGATAAGTCTAAAATGGAAGGGCTTATGGACACTACTAGCTTGTCCTTGACAAGCTAGAGCTTAGTAGATAAGCTCTCTAAGAGCCCTTTTATCCCTGTTTAAGCAAGGGAATTTGTAAGTTTTCATTTTCCATTTTTTAGCTTATTTTACTGTTCATCTGCTTATTACTGCTTATTACTGCTTATTGTTGCTTATTATTCATGTCTAATGCTTATTTATGCTTCATTGATGTTTAAATTTCATTTGTTCAAGTTTTTAGTTAATACTGCTAGTTTAGCTTT